>BOLG01000034.1:0-62278 GCA_016861445.1 Oryzias woworae
CCCCCCCCCCCCCCCCCCCCCACTTGAAAGGGCTAAGAGATGTCCACCCAAAGATATAGCAGGATTTCACTCAAAGCACCTATCAAACTTCCATTCTCCACATTTTATTTTCACCTTGCAAATGGTCCACCATTGTGACGCTTCACTTGATCACATTCTTTGGTTTGCAGATGAGTACGTTTGTTACAGATGAGTATGTTTGAGTTTGAATTAGTTTCTGGTCCTTAACAGTAGCTGAAAAAAAGGTTAAACCAGAAGACACAAACCAAATAGTTTCTTAATTTTCACAATTTCTACAAGAAACAATCCAAACAATCCATTTCCAGAAGTTGATTTTCATTTTGGAGTCCCAGCTCTTACCAGCTGCCTCTTTGGTGTTTGTAGATATCTTTTTTCCTTTTTAGTTGATCTGCAAGGTTTCCAAGTTGAAATCAGCTGCTCTGAATGATTGTTGCTCTGTCCTTCATGAGGATGTGCATCACTTTTATTTGTTCTCCCACCACACAGGTCTTTGCTTGTTAGTTTCCCAAAAAGAAACAGCTCGGCAAAAAGATCCAATCAATCACAGCTGTGCTCCACCCAGCAACAGATTTGACTTTTTTTTTCATTTCTTTCATAGCAGGATTTCACTCATAGCACCTATCAAACTTCCATTCTCCACATTTTATTTTCACCTTGCAAATGGTCCACCATTGTGACGCTTCACTTGATCACATTCTTTGGTTTGCAGATGAGTATGTTTGTTACAGATGAGTATGTTTGAGTTTGAATTAGTTTCTGGTCCTTAACAGTAGCTGAAAAAAAGGTTAAACCAGAAGACACAAACCAAATACACACGTGGACAAAATTGTTGGTACCCCTCAGTTAAAGAAGGAAAAACCCACAATTCTCACTGAAATCACTTGAAACTTACAAAAGTAACGATAAATAAACATTTATTGAAAATTAAATAATCAAAATCAGCCATGGGGCTGCTTTGTTGCATCTGGCACAGGGTGTCTTGAATGTGTGCAAGGTACAATGAAATCTGTAGACTATCAAGGCATTCTGGAGAGAAATGTGCTGCCTTGTGTCAGAAAGCTTGGTCTCAGTCGCAGGTCATGGGTCTTCCAACAGGACAACGATCCAAAACACACAGCCAAAAACACCCAAGAATGGCTGAGAGAAAAGCGTTGGACTATTCTAAAGTGGCCTTCCATGAGCCCAGATCTGAATCCCATTGAACATCTGTGGAAGGAGCTGAAACATGCCATTTGGAGAAGACACCCATCAAACCTGAGACAACTGGAGCAGTTTGCTCATGAGGAGTGGGCCAAAATACCTGTTGACAGCTGCAGAACGCTCATTGACAAATACAGAAATCGCTTCATTGCAGTGATTGCCTCAAAAGGTTGTGCAACAAAATATGAAGTTATGGGTACCATCATTTTTGTCCAGGCCTGTTTCATTAGTTTGTTTTTTTTAAATAATTATGTTAATCAGCAATTCAAAAGTGATGGCTGATTTTGATTATATAATTTTCAATACATTTTTATTTATTGTTACTTTTGTAAGTTTCAAGTGATTTCAGTGAGAATTGTGGGTTTTTCCTTCTTTAACTGAGGGGTACCAACAATTTTGTCCACGTGTGTAGATGACTCTGAAAGGATAAAGAAGGGGCTCCAGCTCCTGCTCAGACAGGCTCCCAGCATCCTCAGCACTGGACTCCAGCTCCACTGAAATCCTGACACAAAACCACCAGCTGTTGTTGCTCTTTATTCTGGAAAAGATGGAGCTCAGAAAAATGAGGAGAAAAGCGCTTCTAGCAGAAAAGCATTAGAGAGGAGGTCCCAACTCCAAACTCCCATTCCAATCCATTCTTTCAGTCTTCTCCAAATTCATTCTCCAACACTTTGGTGTTCCTCTGAAAATCTCATCTGTTTTGTCCTTAGGATGTGACTCTTTGATATGTGGCAGACAGAACAGAACCTACAGACATTATTTGTTGACCTGGTAGGGTCAATATTCATCTCAGGGGTTTCTCTGACAAATCCAGAAGTTGTCCAATGAGAGGCATTTGATAAATGCACATTCTGTGATTGCTATGATCTGTGAGTTTGGATTCCAAAATGAGATCTGTCCAACACTTAGTTTGGATTTGTCAAACAGTTCATGTGTGTTTGTGAGTTTCTCTTTGGTGTTTGCATACAGATCCTGTCTGTAGTGTGTACTGAATATGTTCATGTGATGTGGTTCTCTTCATGAAAGGAACAAAAGAAACAGAAATAACGAGTCTATTTACGAGTTAGATAGGTGGCTTGTTATTCATGTTGGTGTTTATTTGGAGAAAATGACCAAACTTCCCTGCAGAGATAAAACTGAACTGAAAAATGTTCTTTTGTGTTTCAGATCAAAATGGGGGCGTCGTTTTTTGATTGACAGCTCTAAAAGAAACACGTTTTGAAACAAACGTATCTGTATATAGCGCTTCTATGTGTGACAAAATAAAACACTTCCTTATTTACAGAACACAGAACATCCATTTCTTTGAGTGTTGATGGTTAAACATGATTATTTCATTACTTTTGATCTCAAAGGAGACAAGAAGGTTTCTTCTGTCAAAAAGGAAACCTTTGGTTCCACATATTTACAGTGGACACCGTGACGGTCATCAGAGTTTTCTTATCAGCCACTTTGAACTTAGATTGGGACTAAAAGGTGTGTTTAAGCCGCCTTTTATTTTGAAGGGTTTGATGTCACGTCCAGCCACCATGTCAACATGCACAGAACTGAAAAACTGTCTGATCAATGATTCTCTCAATCCTTGATTGGTCCAGTCACAAACTCACATCTGTTATTTCAATGTAGAGAAAAGAAGAATGTGATCAAAGTAGATCAAAATAAAGGAGATTCTCACATCATGTAGAAAAGAATATGGAGTTATGGAAGAAACACTTGAAACCATCAGAGAACAGCATTATTCTTCACATGACGGTCAGAGTTCCCAATGACTGATTTCCTCTTTGACGTCTGGTTTCTGTTGATCTGTTCCTCCAGATCCTGGAGCTGCTGAACATCTGAATCCAACTGATGTTTCTGCATAAACAGCAGAAAAAGTCCACTTTTCAGCACCATGAAAGTCTTCATCCCAGTTCCCAAAGTGATGAACTAAACACATTTTAAAAAATACTATTAAAAAAGAGAAGTTCAAATGATATGCTAAAAAAAATAGAACTAAATATAAGAAACTGAAAATAAAACTCAAAAAGATCTCTTGGGAAAAACCCAAAAAGTAAAATGATCATTTTCTGCTGAGAATACATGATATGAAAGACTAAAAAAAAGCTCATTAATATTTGTGGATTTGTTGGATCTTCTGACTAGTAAAAAAAACCATGAAATACAGAAAAACACAGACAACAGCTGACAGGAAGGATGACATCAGCAAATATGGCAACAGCATGTGTACAAAGTTAAGAGAAGCAGAAGACTTCCAAACACTCCAAGTTAGAATGAGAAGATGAAGTGCAGTTCTCCATCAGTCCACCGGGGGAGCTGCAGGACAATAACTGTCCACTTGATGCTGAGAGAGACAGTGGAGCTGATCTCAGATCAGTTCATGCTGCAGCTCTGACACTCATCTCCACTTCCTCTGATTCCTCCATCACTCTGCTCTCCACCTCCCAGGAACACCGTCCAGTCACAACATCTGTGCAGACCAGCTGCTGCTGATGCTGCTCTCTGATCCAAAAGGACGAACATCAGACTCACCAGCCCCTTCCCTCCCACCTGCAGATAGAAATGATAAAGACAGAGATGAAGGAGTGTCTCCTGATCCTGGTGTATCAGTCAGTGATGCAGCACAGCAGCAGAAAGAGCAGCAGGAGCTTCAGTTCTGTTCAGAGCAGCAGCTTCCTGTCATCTTCACCTGTTGGAGCTTCTGCTGCTCTGATTGGCTGACTGTTGTCCTGAAGCCTGTCATCATTCTCCTCAGAGCTTCACTGAGAAGCTGCAGCTTCACAGGAAACTCTGCATCTTTGCTCTCAGACAAACTTTAGGACAAAACATCTGGAAGCAGCTGGACTGACTCCAACCCTCTACTGACCTCAGAGTCTGCAGTTTGGAGTTTGGACTCTCCACCAGATCCTGGAGCTGCTGAACATCTGAAGACTGAAGAGTGTTAAGTCTCAGGTCCAGTTCTGTCAGGTGGGACGGGTTGGACTTCAGAGCTGAGACCAGAGCAGCACAGCTGATCTTTGACAAACTGCAGTCCATCAACCTGAATCCAGAAGAAAGAGTTGAGTTTAAAGTCGTGCTGTCAATCAATTCAAAAAGAATCAGATGAATCACAATGTTTTACTGGGTAAATGATAAATGACAATATGCAGCTTTTGAACCAAAACAGTCCAGAGAGAAAATGTTTTCTTCATTTTTTGTCTGTGGCGGGAGCGCGCTAAAGCTCCGTCTGCGCTGGTTTGTGTCTTTAAAGCGTACAAAGGCGCTGGATCATCAACATGTGGCTTATTCTTGGACTGCTGAGGTATTTTGGGTTTTTTGGTTTAGTTTCCATGATAGAAGAAGGAGCTTTGTTTTTTATGAAACACATGTTGTAGAAACATTTGCCAATGAACAAATACTATTATTGCTGCGTTTGGCAGCTTCCTTTGTTTAGAGAGCAGATTATTGGACAGCTGTGTTATTGGTCTCTCATGTAAAGTCATTAGTCTAAACCTCCACTCCCCATTTAAAAGCCCCTAAACATTCAATTGCATTTGGTGCAATAACTTGTCTGGTAGATCAGTGTAGCCGACAGAAAATGGTTGAAACAGTTTCTAGGAGAGAACTTGGCCTCAAGTCCCAGCACCACATGCAATTTAATGTTGAGGGGATTTGAAATCCTTGGCACCACACCGGCACATTGAGTTTACGTCTGTGACAACGCGCCGCACCACCAAATAGTCCACTTTTTGTGAAAAAAAAAACCAAGAATAAAGGGCTAAAAATGGATGGAATATTGATTTATTTTGGAAGTGACCTTGTTAAAAAGCAGCATTGAGACGACAAAGTGTGTATTTTCAGAAATGGAGGCGTGGAAGCCTGAACTGCCCGAGCAAAAAGGAAGACGTCGTTTCTGATTGTGGAAAAGAAAAGATCAGTCCTGAAGGAAGCTGACATTAGAAATGAAGAAGAAGATGGAAAGAAACATTGAAACATGAGATCTTCTGCCACAGTGAATGGACTAAAGCTCAGAAGAAGAAAACAGCCTTCAGCATGAAGATGGTCAGCATGCAGCAGGAGAACATCAGCCTCATGTCTGCAGTTTAGTGTCAACACAACTTTCTCATCATATTGATGTGAACACAACTGAAACATGGAGTCTGACCTCAGAGTCTGCAGTCTGCAGTCTGGACTCTCCAGAAAACCACACAGATGAAGAACTCCTGAATCCTGCAGGTTCTGGTTCCAGCTCAGGTCCAGTTCTGTCAGATTAGACGGGTTTTTCTTCAGAGCTGAACTCAGAGCTTCACAGCTGATCTCTGACAAACTGCAGTCCCACAACCTGAAATCAGACAGAAAAGTGTTCAGGATCAGAGATGCAGATGCAGGTTTAGCAACTTCTTTTGGATTTTGACATTTTGACCAACATGTTGGTAAATGAAGATGCAATAGATTTGAAATGACTTTAAAATGAAGTGAAAACAGACGAGGAATTGAAATGTCATTTATCATCAGGAATTTTTCATTACAAAACACATTTTCTAAATGCATGACAGAAATGCAGATTGAACTGACAGTTGAAAAATGAATTTTATTTGAAATATGAAACAAAAAAACATGAAGATTTAAAATCCAATTGATTTTGCTTTGATTTCAAAATGTCAGATTCAATTGTATTTCTTCATCTTGAATCCTAAATTGTAAAATAATTTTTCAAATGACATGATCATATTGTAATGGCTGAAAGGAGGCTCTGAAGTCGTAAATTGTTGAACGCTCTGCTTTATTTTGTCTTTGTAGAACACAACACTGAACGCTACAACTTACGCAGCCTGCGCACGCACTAAAACCAGAGAGCATAACCAGGTCGGCTCCGCCCCCTCTATCTCTCTCTCCCCTTTTTGCCCCCGCTGCTTGACCTAAGTTTTTGTAGAGCAACATAAATGATGACATTAAAGATTACATTAAACATAAAGAAGGAGGCAGGTCTACTCCTGCTTGGACTTAGCTCCAAAACCGTTACAATATTGTAAAGTGAATTGTTCTTTGAGAATTGAAGATCACTTTGAATTATGGGTAAAAAAAACTTCAACAGGAAAATCTTGATCACATTTGAATGGATCTGACACAAAATGAACGAACAAAGAACGTTTCAACTCTCTGGTTCCTTTCAAATCACAGGAACAAAAAGCACATTTAGAAACTTGTTAAATGTTGGATTTCATGTTGGACTTTTGGAAACCAACTATTGGAAGTGTAGAAAAATCCAGGTAAGCAGGAAGTTTCTCTGCAGAAACTGAAAGATGTTCACCAAAATAAAAGCATGAATCAGAGCTAAACTTTCCTTTCTCTCTTCATCCTGACTGGAAAAAGCAGGTTGTGCAGAAAAAACAGTTGAAAAGTCTCTAGTTCTCCTTTGAAAGCATTTCCTGACATCTCTAAACTGCAGACGGGCCCTGAAACACATTAGCATCCATGGGGCCCAAAATGTCTGAATGTGGCCCTGCAGAGGAGCTGCTGATGCTTCTGCTGTTAGACTAAATCAGGGGTCAGCAACATTTCTGACATGAAGGACAATTTGAAATGTTCTCCTGAACAACTGAGCCTTCAGCAACTATAATGTGAACTAATACAAAGAAATACCAAAACATTTCCATTCTACGCATCTGAAATGTTCTTTTAGTCACAAACAGCAGGTTAAATAGTTTTTAAAACATGTTTGGCTTTAACCTAAAAAAAGTACTTTCATAACAATATTTTTCAATGAAAAGAGTTGAAATATTATTGTAACTATGTTTGTTTCAAACCAAAAGTTCTGCATTTGTGGTTTGTCATACCTACAGCAATAGGATTTAATACGTCAGAACAAAATACCATCAATATTTCTACGAAATTCACAACCATGAAATAAAATAAGTGAATGTTTTTGGTTAATTTATCTTTTGTTACATTATGAGACAGGACCTGAGTAACTAAATGTAAGTTTATTGTGTGATGGTGCTTTTATTAAAAGTAAAATAACTGTTTTTACTTTTTCATTATTTTGATAATTATAGTAATATGAATTTTCAGCACTTGGACAGCGTCATTCTTCATTTTTTCACCCCCAGTAAATGGAGTGATGACCAGCTGTAGTTTGAATGTCAAACTTGTTCACATTTCATGTTGACATTTGGCAGAACAGAAAGAAAGTCTGGATATAATGTGACCTTGTTTGGTTATTATTAGACTTAGTTTAAATGAGCGCTATATTGCTGCGTTCTCATGTCGTCACTTTCTGTCAATCAACAGGTGGTTACAGCGGCTCCACTCAAACTGTTCCATTCAACTTTTCAATGGACCTTCAACCGATGGGGGAACCAAGAGGTACAGTTCTGTACTGTTTATGGGTCCATTTTACAATGGAAATGCTCAAAACACCGGACCGGACCGCTCAGTGGAAACAAGCATAAGTGTTTCAGCTGATCCAGTTCTGGAGCTTCTAAAGAACCTGTGTGTGTTTGCACATATTCAGGTCCAAGTCAATCACTAGTCGTTTTATTGTCGTGTCTTGACTGATCCGCTCAGAACAGATTTAAGCTGCTGCTCCGTCTAATGTTGGAATTACACTGGTCTGTCTGTGGTGTGTCTCTGTTGTGTTGTGTTAACACAAAAAAACCTTCAATAATCAACTGGAATGTTTCCATCGCCTCCATCAAGTCTCTGCAACACAATGCAAGTTTTACAGAGAAGTTCTGTTTTAATTCTTTTGACGTGTGAATAATGAGACAAAAAGCAGAGAAATGGAAAACATAACATCATTTATGACACAAAACAAACAAACCACAGAGCTCGTCAGACCAAACCTTCTTATTATTTTGATTTTTCCTGACTGAGGTTTGGAAAATTCCAACTTTATTCATTCAACCGCTCTGTACAAATAGTGTTTGTTTAAACCACGAGTCAAAGTCAAGGCCAGCGGACCACATCCAACCCGCCATGTAATTCTAGATCAGTTTGATCTTCAGGAAGGAGCTTTCCTTCCATCTGCAGTGAAGAGGAGGAAGAAGAGGAAACATCTGCAGTGAAGAGGAGGAAGAAGAGGAAACATTTGCAGTGAAGAGGAGGAAGAAGAGGAAACATCTGGAGTGAAGAGGATGAAGAAGAGGAAACGTCTGCAGTGAAGAGGATGAAGAAGAGGAAACATCTGCCGTGAAGAGGAGGAAACATCTGCAGTGAAGAGGATGAAGAAGAGGAAACATCTGCAGTGAAGAGGAGGAAGAAGAGGAAACATTTGCAGTGAAGAGGAGGAAGAAGAGGAAACATTTGCAGTGAAGAGGAGGAAGAAGAGGAAACATCTGGAGTGAAGAGGATGAAGAAGAGGAAACATCTGGAGTGAAGAGGATGAAGAAGAGGAAACATCTGCAGTGAAGAGGAGGAAGAAGAGGAAACATCTGCAGTGAAGAGGATGAAGAAGAGGAAACATCTGCAGTGAAGACGATGAAGAAGAGGAAACATCTGCAGTGAAGAGGATGAAGAAGAGGAAACCTCTGCAGTGAAGAGGATGAAGAAGAGGAAACATCTGCAGTGAAGAGGAGGAAGAAGAGGAAACATCTGCAGTGACGTGGATGAAGAAGAGGAAACATCTGCAGTGAAGAGGATGAAGGAGAGGAAACATCTGCAGTGAAGACGATGAAGAAGAGGAAACATCTGCAGTGAAGACGATGAAGAAGAGGAAACATCTGCAGTGAAGACGATGAAGAAGAGGAAACATCTGCAGTGAAGAGGATGAAGAAGAGGAAACATCTGCAGTGACGTGGATGAAGAAGAGGAAACATCTGCAGTGAAGAGGAGGAAGAAGAGGAAACATCTGCAGTGACGTGGATGAAGAAGAGGAAACATCTGCAGTGAAGAGGATGAAGGAGAGGAAACATCTGCAGTGAAGACGATGAAGAAGAGGAAACATCTGCAGTGAAGACGATGAAGAAGAGGAAACATCTGCAGACCTTTGTGGAAAAGAAAAGATCAGTCCTGAAGGAAGCTGACATTAGAAATGAAGAAGAAGATGGAAAGAAACATTGAAACATGAGATCTTCTGCCACAGTGAATGGACTAAAGCTCAGAAGAAGAAAACAGCCTTCAGCATGAAGATGGTCAGCATGCAGCAGGAGAACATCAGCCTCATGTCTGCAGTTTAGTGTCAACACAACTTTCTCATCATATTGATGTCAACACAACTGAAACATGGAGTCTGACCTCAGAGTCTGCAGTCTGCAGTCTGGACTCTCCAGAAAACCACACAGATGAACAACTCCTGAATCCTGCAGGTTCTGGTTCCAGCTCAGGTCCAGTTCTGTTAGATTAGACGGGTTTTTCTTCAGAGCTGAACTCAGAGCTTCACAGCTGATCTTTGACAAACTGCAGTTATACAACCTGAAATCAGACAGAAAAGTGTTCAGGATCAGAGATGCAGCTGCAGGTTTATGGAGGGATTTTTGTGTCGTCATTTTGCAAGAAAGTTCACAGTTTAAAAATCAACATTTTCTAAATTGCAAACAAAATGTAAAGTTTTAAGAATAAAACTTCATTTACAAATGAAAAGATTGAATATTTACTTTCAAAAACTTTCAAAAATCTGTTTGCGTTTGCAACACAAATGTTTTCAGGAGCGTTGTGTCTCATCTCTCTTTGGACTTCTCTTTGTTCCAGAAGATTTCTGGATGAAAAAGTGTTTGGATTTGTTGGAGAAACAGAAAAGACAACATCCAGGTGTCCATGAAACATAAAGAGGTGAGTCTGAGCCCCAAACACCTCAGGATCAACAAATGAAACTCCCAGAAAGAAAGTCCAGTCATGAACGGGTTCATCTGTTGTTTCTCTGGTCCGGTTCTGCCTGTTCTGTCCATCATATGCTAAGAAGAGGATAAATCCATCAGTGTGTCGGGCAAACACATGAAGGATCATCTTCACAGACCTTATCAGCAGGAATGTGGGAAATAACCCGTCTCTCAGTCTCTGAACACAAATGAATTTGCTGCAGAAGAAACCAAACCAAACCTGGAAACAGAAATCCAAATGTTCCTTTCCATCAATAACAAATCAAATCCTTCTGTTTTCTTTGCTCTTGTGTCATTTGATCAGAGCTGGACTCCTGGCTTTGGTTTGGTTTTGGTGGGTTTGTGCTGTGAGGAGCTGTTGTGGAGATGGACTGCAGGAGCTCATCAGTGAGTGTGTGTGTTTTGTTGGTCTTCATCACTGAGAAGAGCTTCTCACACACAAATGTGCAGCAAACATGCACAGAGCCGCATGTAGACGGAGCTGGTGCATTTCTGCAGGAATGGAGTCAATAAACGCTGCAGGTTCTGCAGTTTGGTACTTTGCCTTCAGTGCACCAAAACACTGCAGCTCCATCACCTCCATCTGAATCTGCAGGTGAAGTTTCCACAGGATGACAAACGGGTTGTGAAGGAATTGATCCTTCTTTGTTTTTTCTTCTTCAAAGTCACCAAAGCAGCAGGTGAACTCAGTGTGTGGAGCGCTCAGTCAAAGTGTGTATTTGAGGTTTTGTCTCATCGTTTCATCTTCGATTCCATTCTTTCATTACAGCCACATTAGCTCCACAGATGAGACTCACAGGTTTACTAACCCTCACGTCAGACTGCTTTTGTGGACTTCTCAAGTGTCTTGAAGGAAACTAAAACATTCATTAGGAGTGAATTCCTCTTTGGTAAATGCAGCAACGCCTCTTTTTTCTTCAGAAACTTTGGAAACTTCAAATCCATCCTTGTATCTTTTTCTAAACGCTTCATTGAATCCATCCTTTCATTCCACATTGGTTTGGTTCCCTCAGTCTCAGTAATGGGAACACAACGACAGAATCCTTCAAATCATGAGGAAAACTGTGGGCCAAGAACAGGACTCACTCATGAGCATTTCCAATCAAAGAGGTCAACACAAAGGTTCACTGATCGCCACAGACGCCACACACTCTGCACAGACACCACAACTTGTTGCCTTCAGCTGCAGATTCATATCATCAGCATTCAGGACAAAGAGTTTTGGACCAACCTCCATTCAACTGCTCAACAGTGAAGTCAGTGACATCGGAAACTTTTTCATGATCATGATTTTGTTGAATCCATTAGAATTTGAACAAAGTCCCTTTGATCTTTGATTTGAATCTTCTTTTCTCATTGAACACTTCAACAGAACACTTGTGTGAAGTCGCCTCAACACTCGAGTCCAAATAGAGCAACTAGAAACAATAGTGAACTATGAACTAGTAAAATAGGTGATCATTCGTCATGTGAGAACGTTTGGTGAATGAAGCTTTAGTATCTTCAGAACTATTGAACATTTGGGATCAAATGGATTCATTTCTCCATTAGAAAATCTTCCAAATGACTTTTGTCCAAAGTGCTTGTTGTAGCGTGAATATGATGATGATGTCATGAGCAGCTCATATCAAGCTAACCATTTCTTCAGTCCTTCAACCTGAAGACAGACAGAAAAGTGTGTGAACGCTGTGAAGTGGATCAGGTGTGTTCAGGTGTTGAATGTGCAGCTCAGCATCTCTGTGTATGAATGTGTCTGATAACAGTCAGACTGCAGAGTTCTGATGGTTCTGCTGTCAGGACTGACTGTGAAGTGGCTTCTTCTGAACACAAGTCCACTGTCAGAAATGACTTCCTGACTTCAGCTGACTCCAACATGAAGCTTCAGCCGTCTGACTGACTCTAATCTAGTGGACGTCTGCCAAAGCTCCAAACTGACCACAAACTTCCTCTGTGAGGCTCTCAGGACGTTTCCATCACAGCTCAGTGGAGCTGCAGGTCCAGCTGGACCAGAAGCTTTCATGGACTGCTGTCCTTGTCCCAGTATGAAGCAGGAAGGAGAATCCATGTCCTGACTGAAGAGTGTGGGACTCCTCTATGACAGCTGCAGATCTGTCTCTGCAGGTTGATTCCATTCTTTCATTTCTCTGCACCAAAACTCTCCTTCTTTCTCTGCTTTTCCTCTCTAGTCTGCACTCACACTGCTGTCTGTGTGTGCACGTACGTGCATGCTCATGTGCTCTGATCTGAACTTTGACCTTGGTCAGCTTTCAGCAGGTTTGATCAGGATGACTAGTCTGTCATTAGTTTGACTTCTTGTTGGTTTTCTGACTCTTCAAACTCAGAAATCTGTCAAATGTTTCAACAGCTGAACCTTTGGTTGCCATGGAAACGTCTTTGTTGGAAAGAAAAGCTCAACAACGGTTTTCTTCCACTGCAGACTCTTCAAAGAATCAAAGATGTTCCGTTTCTGGAAAATCCAGAACATCTTTGAATCCAAACCTTTCAGCTTCAGTGAAGAAACTACAAATGTAGAAATGAACCAACCAGCAGCTTCAATGTTCTGACCTCAGAGTCTGCAGTCTGCAGTTTGGACTCTCCAGTCCAGAACACAGAACCTTCACGGATGAATCCTGGATGTTATTATGGCTCAGGTCCAGTTGTGTCAGGTGGGACGGGTTGGACTTCAGGGCTGAGGCCACAATTTCATATTCAGTCTTTGAGAGTCCAGAGTCTGGAATTCTGTGAAGAGAAAGAAAGACAGAAACAGGTGATCTTCTGATGAATTCAGGCTGTGATGAAGTTCCAGTTGGACATTTGTCTCTTCATCAGAGCTTCATCTTCATCATGAAACAGTCCTCCTCATCAGTCTCTCTCAGACCTTCATCTTTGCAGCTGGAGGAGAGAAGGTGGAGCTCCATGGAGCTTCATGCTGTCCTCAGTCTGTCAGTGATCTGAGGTCTGGTCTGAAGCACAAAGTTCACAGTAGAACATCTGGATCACAGAGACTGACAGCTGTCACTCTGACCATCATGATGGTTGAATGTTGACACTTTGAAATGTTGCTTCTGATCCAGTTTTCTGCTGACTGACAAGAAAGTGTTTCTTCACTTTTCTGCTCATATGAACTTTCTGTGGAATGATGCCTCTGCATTGTTGTTCTTTTGTGTATGAAAAGAAAATTCAGTTCAGATTTTCTGTCTGCACGTGTGTGTGTTGGACTCAGATCTTCAACAGAGACTGTATGAATGCAGATGATTGACTGAACTAAAGGAACCAAAAGGATCAGAAGAAAGAATCCGTTTCTGCTTCAGTTTCTTCTTTTCCTTCTCAAACGCTTTCATTCACAGATCAATGATTTCTCTAGAAAGAAGATGATGAACAGAAGAAAGAGCATTTGAGAAATGTGCTTCTAGAATGACTGACATTGTGGAAATGAAGACATCCTCTCATTCTGGACCGTCAAACATTCAGAAGGTTCTGGATTGGATTTCATTTGGACTCATCTGATCCTTCTTTGCTCTTTAGCTACAAAGATCACATGTGTGTGAAAACCAAAGGGATTTTCTTCTTTCATCTTCTGATTTCCAGTCATTTTCAAACCTTTCATTCTTTGTCATCTGATTAGACTGAAGTCTAAATGGAAAACTGAACAGAATAGGTGATCACTAAAGTAGTCTCTAGCTGCAGCTCTGAGTGGAGCCATCAGTGAGAAGGTTTAGGGGCCGTTAGCTGTTTTCCACAATCAGGAAGGTCTGGAGAGTTGGACTTGATTCCAGAAATCCAATCTAAATGCTGCTTTGTGTTGATTCTTCTAATGCTTGTGTTAGATTGAAATGTGTGACCACAAATGCTAGAAGATGAATGTTGAAGATCTGAACACTGATCTGCTTTATCATCACAATCACTTCTGGACTCACATGAACTTTCTGCAGTTCCTCACAGCTGGGATCAGTCTCCGTAAACCCTCAGATGATGTGTTGTACTGGTTCAGGTCCAGTTCATCCAGAACCTCCTCTGACATCAGCAGAGTGTAGGCCAGAGCTGAGCAGTGGATCTCTGAGAGTTTCTTCTCTGATTTGTTCTTTGACTTCAGGAACTCTTGGATCTCCTGATGAACTGAGAGGTCCTTCATCTCCATCAGACAGTGATAGATGTTGATGCTTCTGTCAGGAGAGACTCCTTCACTGTTGATCTCCTTCAGGTTGTTGATGGTTCTCTCAATAGTTCCTGGATTCTTCTCTGTCTGACCCAGCAGGCCTCCTAAGAGTCTCTGGTTGGACTCCACAGAGAGACCATGAAGGAAGCGAACCAGCAGGTCCAGGTGTCCAGTTTGACTCTGCAGGGATTTCTCCATGACTCTCCTCAGAAACTCATCCAGGGATGGGTTCTCCATGTTGTTCTTCAGGAAGTCCTCAATGAGCTTTTCCTTCCTGTTGCAGTAACAGTGGAACATGTAAACTGCAGCCAGAAACTCCTGAACGCTCAGATGAACAAAGCTGTAGACCGGTTTGTGGAAGATCTCACACTCTCTTCTGAAGATCTCAGTACAAACTCCAGAGTACACTGAGGCCTCTGTGACATCCAGACCACACTGCTGCAGGTCTTCTTGGTAGAACATGATGTTTCCTTTCTCCAGATGTTCTAATGCCAGCCTCCCCAGCTTCAGAACAACTTCCCTGTCAGTCTCTGTCAGCTCTTGTGGACTTGTCTGATGTTCCTGCTGGTACTTGTTCTTCTTCCTCTTTGTCTGGACCATCAGGAAGTGTGAGTACATGTCAGTCAGGGTGGTGGGCAGCGCTCCTCTGTGCTCTGTGGTCAGCATGTTCTCCAGAACCACAGCAGTGATCCAGCAGAAGACTGGAACTTCACACATGATGTAGAGGGACATGGAGCCCTTGATGTGGGAGATGATTCTGCTGGACAGCTCTTCATCTGGGAATCTCCTCCTGAAGTACTCCTCCTTCTGAGCATCATTGAAGCCTCGTACTTCTGTCAGTCTGTCCACACATGAAGGAGGGATCTGATTGGCTGCTGCAGGTCTGGAAGTGATCCAGACCAGAGCTGAGGGAAGCAGACGTCCCTGGATGAGGTTCGTGAGCAGCACGTTGACTGAGGACTTGTGTGTGACATCAGACACCACCTGACTGTTGTTGAAGTCCAGAGAAAGTCTGCTTTCATCCAGACCATCAAAGATGAACAGAAGTTTCCAGACAGACAGCTGTTCTGCTGGGATCTTCTGGAGTGTTGGATGGAAAAGCTGGATCAGAGAGAGAAGACTGTGCTGCTCATCTCTGATCAAGTTCATCTCCCTGAAGGAAAGAGGAACCACAGCACTGATGTCTTGGTTCTCCGAGCCCTCGGCCCAGTCCAGAGTGAACTTCTGCACTGAGAAGCTTTTTCCAGCTCCAGCAACTCCGCTGGTCAGAACCACTCGGATGGATCTGTGTTGGTCAGGGAAGACTTTGAAGATGTCTGGGTTCTTGATTGCAGTGTCATGGAGCTTGTTGGTCTTGGTGGTCGTCTCCAGCTGCATCACCTCATGTTGGCTGTGACCCTCTGGTCTCAGTTCCTCTGTGATGTAGAGCTCAGTGTAGACCCTGTTGAGGAGCGTTTCTCTTCCTGCTTCTTCACTTCCTTCAGCCACATGTTCACTTCTGCTCCTCAGACTGATCTGATGTTCTCCAAAGATCTCCTGCAGACCAACATCTGCTGAAAGAGCAGAGAAGAAAGCTCCTTCATGAGTGTTCAACACAACCCCAGCAGATGTTTGCAGAAGAATCCATCAGCAGATGATCAGGCTCTGACTCACCAGCTCGGGGTCTTTCTGCAGACTGGGGTCCGCTCCTCTTCTTCTCTCTGTGGACACCAAGGAGAAACGTTAGTGAACAACAATCAAAGCAGTCAGTGGGAAGTTCCAGACTAACTCTGATCAGAGAGCAGATCCTCTCTGATCTTCTTCACACTCAGAGATTGTGTGATCCAGACTGTGCTAAATGGGAGCAAATGTGTCTGGAGTTTGAAAACAGAGCAGATCTAGTCAATCTGAAGGTGGAAATGATGCGTTAGCTGTGTTTGGAGCTCATGTCTGGACTGAGCTCAGAGAAAAGTTCAGCTGTTTGCTTCATCCTCACAGACTGAGCTTTGTGTCCTCAAGAGTTGTCCAACTCTTTTCTTTCCTCTCAGACCTAAAGCGGTCACAGCAGATGGTTGACCTTCCTGATGGATCAGCTGATGTTCTTGATGAGAACATTGTTGTTCCTGCTGAGAGCTGAACTCTGCTTTGTTCACTAGAAACTGCTTCTTACTGGGAGTCTGAAGGTCCTGGTTCAGTTCTGAACTCTGGAGGATGATCTCTGGACAGGTCACTCTTCATGGAGCCACAGCTGGATGCTGCAGACTGGACTCTCTGTGTGACCTGTTGACCTCTGCAAACACAAACACATCAGAGTGTTGGAGGATCTGCTTCTTCATGAACAGCTGATGGACTTTGACATGAACACAGACTGTGCTGTTTAGTCTGGAATAACATGACATGTTTGGATCAACAGTTTAGACTTTGAGCTCAAATGTTGGATCATTTTCTGAGAGTCAAACAAGACTTTTTTCTAGAAAAGTGGATTCAAATTCTACATTTAGAAAAGTAGAAATTCTGACAGCAGAAAGTCAAACTAGAACAATCTGATGTTTGGAAAGCCATGAAAATGTGAATCCTAGGAGTCTGCAGTGATCCTTCTCATTAGACTGGAGCTGCTGTCAGTCAGAGTCAGCATCAACATGTTTTCTTCTCCAACATCTCTGCTCTCAGAGAGACTCTCAGAAGACTCAACTGAAAAGATCTCATCACACATGATGCTCCAAGTGAGTCTGATCAGAGAGATCAAGAACTGAACCAGAACTCAAGTCATTCATCTGAAAACTATTGATCATCTGAACTATTATCCAGCCTCCTTTCACTCTGACAAACACTTACTGTTCCACTGATGGATGCATGGATTTGAAGTCTGGATTGGAATCCTTTAACCAGTCACTCCTGATGGACTCACAGCTGGATGCAGATCCAGATCCAGATTCAGAACCAGAGTTAGATTCATATTTCTGTGAGAGTCTGATAGAAAAAGATTTGTTTCATTCAAATATAATTTCTTGTGTTATGAAGGTTCATCAGATTATCTTCATGTTAAATATTGAACTCAGATCATGAACAGACTGATCTGCAGAGAGACAGTCTGTTAAAACGCCCCCTTCTGACAGCTGTGTGACACTGCAGGCTGTTATTTCAGTTCAATCTATAACATTATCGGATCAACGCTTACAGTTTCACTCTTGATGATTGATGTGTGACACTGCAGGGAGTTCTTGTCATTGTAATCATGGATTTAACATCAAAAAGTCCAAATGAGTTCAAAGTTATGTCAAAGGTTGTGTTAATAAATCAAAAGTTTAAAATCATTTTTGATTCAACTGAACTTAATGTGATTCCATATTTTAAACTTCATTTTAAAGCAGCTCAGAGGAAAGAATTTTATCTACAAGAAAAACTTTCAGATCAACAGAATTCTGATTTTGTCCAACTTCTATAAATTATTTAATAGTTTACAAAATAGAATTTCAGTCTCAGTTTTTCTCCTTGTGCATCAACTCTTTGTATTAACAGAACAATATTGATTAATTGAAAATCAATGTTGAAGTAATTCTGGTTTAACAATGAAATTCTAAATGTAAAGATTGATTCAACTGTAATGAAATCTTTTGACCTTCATGTCATTTGTGGACAAATCTAATCTGAAGTTGATCTTTAAAGACTTTCAGAAAGTTTGTTTTTCTCTTCTTCACTGATTCACTTCATCAAGAACACTTTAACAGGATGATTGTCTGTTTGCAAACCCTTCAGGTTCATGAATGAAACTCCAATCAGAAATGGAATGACACATTATTCAATCATGGAATGAGACAAAGGATCTACTATGACAACAACAGAATCTCTGGTAAATCCAGTCCATCCTGATGGTTAAAGTTCATTCTAAATCTGTCAAATCCTCCATTTCTCCAAAACTCAAAGGAACTCATTTGAAGAGAATTCAATGTTTCCGTCTCCACTTTTCTAAAGAACAAAGTTCAATTTGATGTTGAGTTTAGTATTTTCTGGAAAGTGGAGGATGAAACATTGGATCATTGAGTTTTCTCTGTCCAGTTTTCTTGATCGTTTTGAGGAAACATCAGGAAACGGATCAGTCATGAACTCAACATTGTTCTGTTTAACATTTCAGACAGAATATTCTATCTAGAGAACCTGGATGTGTTTTTATTGTTCTTTGGTCAAAATGTCTCTTTCACTGCAGTAAATGAAGGAAATAAACTCTTATTTTGAAGGTTTTAGAAATGAGTTTAAATTAAATTAAAGTTCAGGAAATAAACAGAAAACCTGGAAAACTGTTAGAATCATCTCACAGTAAATGTCTCCATTAGTACTTTTAAAAAAGTCTTTCTTGATTCATCTTTGCTGTTTCTTATGATTTTTAATTCACTTTCATTGCAGGTTCATCACAGATCAACATTGATTCTGGATCAATTCTTTTCTTTCCTTCCTCTGGTCCATATTGAGTGTTGTAAACAGCATGTTAGCAAACATCACAGTGATCATCTGTTTGTCTTTCTATAGACAGACTCACTGACTGTAAACATCTGTGATGATTATTAGTGGACACAGCTTGGATGAACATGTCCTTTTGGTCACATTATGTTCAGTCTTTTAGTGCAGCTCTGTTTCATCATTTATATTTGTACATTATTCTGTTGAAGTTCAGTTGAAAAGCAATGATTGATCTTGATTGATTACATTTAATTGAAATTAAATGACTTTAACATCATATTAAACAGGAAAAACTCTAAAGAATATTTTTATATCATTGGAAAACATCCAATATGGTGGATCGATCTAAAGTTCTCCTGAACTTCCATTCATTTTCTTAACCTGCTGGATCACTTTCTGGGCAGCGAGGTTTCCAGAACCCGACCCGGTTACTGTTGGGTGGCAAGAAAGAGGAGGGTCCTGCGATTCGCGCTTGGTGTGAATGCATCTTTAAATGTTCAATTCACTTGTGACACATGTCATTTATTTTATAACTTTGTTTAGTAAATGATAAGAATGAAGTTTATCTAAACCAGACTGAACATAGATCCAGAAACATTAGATTGAATCTGCTGCTGCAGCACAGCAGCTACATTTCTTGATGATGTTTTTCTACAAGTAGGATGTCAGTTAGTAAAAAAGGAGAAAACAGAAAATATTTCTGGACTGAAAAGAAAAAGTTCATCTGAAAACTATTGATCATCTGAACTATTATCCAGCCTCCTTTCACTCTGACAAACACTTACTGTTCCACTGATGGACTGATGGATTTGAAGTCAGGATTATGACCCTTTGACTCGTCACTCCTGAAGGACACACAGCTGGATCCAGATCCAGATCCAGATCCAGATCCAGGTTGGTTCCTGTGAAGAATGAAGGTTGCTGGTGTGATTGCTGAGCTCTGACATGGAGAAGAGTCCTGGACAGTTGGAGATGTTCATCTCACCTCTGAGCTTTGCTCTGGTTGTCATGGTAACCATCTCTCCTTTTTTCAGAGGGAGGGGCTCCCTCCTGTGTGTCCTCACACTGATCCATGCTGCTGGATTCACTGGATCCACATCAGCTCACACACACCTTCATCTGCAGAGGAAACCCTCATCATCATCAGAGGAAGCTGCTGAACATCAGCTGCTGCACTTCTGCTCTCCCTCCACCAGATGGAGACATGGAGCTGCAGCAGCAAACACTCCATGATGGAGCAACATTTCAGTCATTCAGTCACTTTGACGAAGAAACAACAAACTTCCTGTTTCTACAATTCAGGAAACATGAAGCAGATCAAGAAAAACAGACAGAAATCAAAGAATGAGATGGAAGGAAGGAATTCCAAACTGGAATGCATTACAGATTACTTGTTGTTCAAAAGTAATCCATTACTGATAAATGTTACTCAATAAAAACTCTAATGTGTTACGTGAGTCCTGAGTTACTTTTAAGTTTCTTTCTTTAGAACAGCTGCAGAACAAAAACATCTGAAGAGACACATTTACCTCAAAGATTTTCTCATTTCTATGAAGGATGATTTGATTTTATGATGATTTCTAATCATAAAGTCTGTTTCTAGTAAAGTCAAACCACTGTGAACACATCTGGAGGATCAAACTTCAGCTTTAGTGACTTTAGTCCATAAAAAGAAACTTTAAAAAGAGTAATAACAGAACTGCAGGCCTGTGAGCCTCAGAAAGAAAGTTGTTTAATTAAAGCAGGTTCTGTAACAGAGTATTAGGAACACCTTCAAAATAAAATGATACATTTATGAGAATAAACTCATACAATTATGAGAAAATGTTATTTAACAAGGAAAAACATTCTGTTTCTAAAATCCAGTTGTTAGTTTCAGCCTCCATCTAGATAACATGCAGACTAAACCCATCAATGCACAGATGTTTGAATGATATGAATCTATGTGCTATAAACCTCTGCAGCTCTACTGCAGACGACATAAACGCTGCACCCGCTGGAGATCCACTCCTTTTGGGTCAAGAATCTGCTCATGAAGAGGTCCAGTTTCCTGTCAATTCTTTTCTAAATCTTTTAATAAAACAATGTTGATTCACTGAAATATTTTGGATTTCCTTATTAGTGAAACCAA
Source organism: Oryzias woworae (assembly GCA_016861445.1). NCBI lineage: Eukaryota > Metazoa > Chordata > Actinopteri > Beloniformes > Adrianichthyidae > Oryzias > Oryzias woworae. The sequence continues at coordinate 20,735 of BOLG01000034.1, forward strand.
AGCTGAATAAAGAACAATAAACTCTCCATCTCTCACACTGAAACACAAAACTGGTTCCTTTTTGTTGAATAAACGTTTCTTAGTAAACAGACGATTACTTCATAAATGTAAGACTTTAATGTAATTCATTCTCAACTTATAACTTATCAAATTTGAACTTTATTATGATAAAAATATTGACTCTTTTACCCATAATCCTACGAGTTCATTCTCATCAAATAACTTTATTCTCATAAATGTTTTTACTGTTTTATTTTTACAGAGGCTCCAAAACTCCGTCATAAAGTTTAAACGACGAAACGTAACTAGAAAAACTAGACAGACAACTGTGTGACAAAAACACGACTAAACACAACGACTAAAGTTTTAGTTTTTATGAAGACTAACAGCAAATGTAACTTAATCATTTAAGATGTGAAAAAATAAAGTTTATAGTTTGTGAACAAAAACAGAAAAATATTTGTCTTTATGTTTTCATCCACTAAAGCCTCATAATCTCTGTGATACAAACAATCCAAGAACTCCTGAACGTGGAATGAGGAAATATTTCACTGCTGTGTTCCAGCACACAGTTACCTGGAACTGTAATCTATTACTTTCAGAATGAGATACTTTTCCCTCACAGATTTGATTCCCACTTTGATGCTGAAGACCACAGTTTGATTCCAGGAAATGTTTCCAACAAACACAACAAACAGAAGAAGAATCCTCCATGTTGTTGATGAAGAATCCAACAATGATGAAGCTTTGGAAACAGCAGAGTGATGAGAGTTTGCAGAGAAAGAAGAAGATCTTCTCCAAACAAACAGTCAAGTTAGTGAAGACAAAGTTCCAGAAACAAACTCACTTCAGTTTCTTCAAAGAGCTGAAGAACAAGAAGAGTCTCCACTCACCGTGTCAACGCAGCTGCAGCACAGATCACTGACTCGGAACCAGGAAGAGTCCACCTGGGATGGAGGCGGGGCAGCACAGGAGGAAATGATGATGTCAGATTCTCCTCCTGACATGGACTGTGACCCTTCCTGGAATCAAACCCTCAACCTGCCTGTTGTCTACCAAGTGAACAGCCGCTGCCCCACAGTCAGAGGATCAGGATCTGATCAGGTTTTTTTCAGTGATTTGATGAAGAGAGTTCTGGATCACTGATGAAGATGCTGAGAACAGATCTGAGAAGAACCTCCAAACAGAGAGAACCTCAGAATCAGAATCTGGGTTCCTGTCGGGCCGGACGGCTGCTCTGTCTGCTGTGGCTCTGAGGGACGGACTCCCTGCTCTCACTGGAGTCAATGTGATCAAGTCCACATCAGGAAATCCACAGTTCTTCAGGTTATCAGCTATTACAGACGAGTCTTTTCCTGTTCCTGACCAAAGCAATCAGAAGCAGCTGCAGACAAACGGAATCCCAACGAGTGCAGATTACTCCACAAAAACTAGGAAACGATCACATTAAAGTCTGAATGTGATCTAGTCAGAGCGAGCAGTTTGAGGAGGAGCAAACTGGAAGAATGTGGATCTTCCAGATCTGTCAGAGATACCAGGAAACAAACTGAAAGCTGTCAGAGTGAAAGACTCCAGCAGTGAAGAAACCTCTCAGGATGACCGGAATCTGGAACAGAACTTCCAGAACCGGATGGAGAATCCAAAGCTGCTCTACTGTTCCACCACTGTTGTTCCTAAATGTGAGGTTCAAGGGTCAGCCAAACGAACCCACTAGAAGTATCAGATCAATGTTCCCCAGTAAGGAACAGGAACTGGGACTTTATATTCACAGCTCTGAACAGCAGCAGAGACAACAGAGATAGAGAACACGGTCCGTTCAGACTCAATGTCCACAGACTCCATCCAGACCCGTTTGGAGTTCTGGATGTGGGAGTTAAAGAGCTCTGATGGAGAGATCAGCCAGACGTTCCCTGCAGACCCTCACAGTATGTTTGGATCTGCAAGTCTTTCCAGACGTCTCTCCTGTCAGCTGATCCGACTGACCCCAACCTGGTTACCAGCTCTGCCCGTCTCTTTACTCCAGTGTCCGAGACACACGGCTGAAGGCCACCGTGAACGAGTGTAAAGCTGTTCATCCATCCCTGATGTCCAGGTGTCACCGGCACCGAGAGACTACATGGTCTTCAAAGATTCAACAACAAAACTCTGATCAAGATCACACTAAGAATATGTTAGAAATCAGTTCAGAAATTGTGTTTCCAAAACAAATGTTTACGTCTGTTGACATTTTCTGGAAAACGTGTTTTAATTTGCATGAATTCAAACTGAATCAACATGAAAACCAAACACAAATGCAGTTTTTGGAGCCGATTCAAGGCTGAGTTTGAACAAGTCAAAACAAACAGTTTGAGGAAGAAATTTGATCAGAAAAACAAACGTCAAACTGAAAGAATGTGGATCTTCCAGATCTGTCAGAGCAACCAGGGAACTCTGACAGATTCCAGCAGAGAAGAAAGATGTGAAGAAGCAGAAAAACACTTTAGTTTGACTCATTTATCAAAGCAGGAAGTTAAGTCCAGAAAAAGAGAAAAAGTGATCTTCACAAACATACAAATGTCTGTTTTCTCTGAAAGAATCCTGACTCTGTTCTCCACCTCATACCTGCTGATCTTCTTCAACCTCCTGAGTCCGTTTCTGTTCCTTTCGTTCTCGTCTGTCTTCCTCGTCATCTGGATTCCTTTAAACACTTTTCAACTTTTCAAACACATCATCAGATTTGATGAATGGATCTGCAAACATCAACATTGTTGGTTTGATGGAACATTTTGAGTTTTTACATGAATTTTCTCGTCTTTTCTGATCACATTGTTGACCTAAAGTTCTGCTCTGACCTCTGACCTCATTACAGCTGACAGGAGCAGAACTTTAATGACAACATTCAGACTGTTTTGAACAAGAGTCTAATACTGAGAGCAGCTCTGACTGAAAGAATGTGGATCTTCCAGATGATCTTTGGGACTTTTTCTCTGCTTTGGTTTGGAAGAATGTTCTGCAGCAGAACCACATTCATGAAGGACGTCTTTGTTCCTCAGTAACAGGGTGTGTTTGAACGGCTGCAGATTCTTCAGAAGCTGCAGGAATGAAGGAGTGCTGCCCCCTGGTGGACAGGAACTCAGCAGTGAAGCTTCAGGATGGAGTGGGTTCCAACAGATCAGATCAACGTTCTGCTCTCTGCTAAAGAGGGCCGTTTCATCAGCTGGGAGTCTGTTGGAGGTTCTAGGATCACAGCACGGATTCTGCAGCAGCTGCAGCTTCTCCTCCTTTCTCCATCCATGGAATCCCAGTTTCCATCAAACCCTGGAGAAGATCTGTGAAGAAGAAGAAGAAGAAGAAGATCCTCCTGAGATGTGAGCAAACCTGGAGGACGACTAGAAGAAGCGTCTGATCTGTGAGAGTTTGAGCTCCAAGACTGAGTTTGTTTGTGAAGGAGACACATGTCTTCTGTCCTCTCAGAGTCCCACGTTTTCACACTCCTGAACTTCTTCATGAACCACGTCTGACATTAGAAAAGCCTCTGGAAGAACAGAGAAGTTCACAGATTTACTGGAGGAAGAAGAAGAAGCTGAGATGGAGAAACAGGGAGGAGAGAAAAGCAAAAGCAACTCTGGAGCTTTGAGTTCTGATTGGACAGAAAAACATGGACATTTTCAAGGCTTTAGTCCAACAAAGAACAGTGACCTCTGGTGGAGACATTTACCATCACAGTTTTGGATTCTTCCACTATTGGAACCATTTTGCTGGTTTGGATTTGAAGGAAATGGAAATCTTCCCGGAAACAACCCGGGTTTTGTTAAGGAGTAGAATCCATGTTAAGAACATGTGGAGGAAACAGTTCTTTGTCACAAATCCATCACTTCTCTCACTTCTGTTTACAAAGTTTAACTTTTAAATGTATTTCAATGTTTGAATGGATTTCAAAGTAAAATAAATGAATGAATTATCAGAAAGGATGAGAAATAAAGCAGAAAACTGTTCTCTCAAACTCCTCAAATTTCAAATTCTCTATTTAAACTAAATTTCATCCATTAACAATAATAAAAAGTGAAAAAGAATCAAACCCTAAAAATTAAAAAATAACATCTAATAAGTGTAGAAAGTAAAGACATAAAAAGATCATATTCTCATCAATTCATCCAAAAACATGAAAGGATGTGACGTCACTTTTACTCCCATTGGTTCATGTCATCATTTTCATGAGATTCTTTCAGATTTCAGGACAAATGACAGTTTTTTAAGCTGCGTTTAAAGCCCCCTGCTGGTGAAAAGAGCACATTACAAGTGTGGAAACTGCAGCTGAAGCTCCGTTTGCTTTGTTTGGTTTTGACAGATTTATTGTAATATATGAACAGAGGCGGACTTACCATTAGGCAAAGGTAGGCGATCGCCTGGGGCTCCAACAATCTGTGGCCCTGAGCTAAACATTCAATAAAAGAGTCTGAAATAAATATTATGCCCATCATTATTTAACTGCCAATAAAAAACACCCCAAATCACTGAAATGACATAAGACTTGTCACGTGAAAGTGTTTTGTCCTCCCCCGTCACACTTTCAATCCATTGAAGGATTTTTTCAGAGTCAAAATAATGTTAATAAAACACGTTTCTTGAACATTTCAATGTGATTTCAGTTTGGAAATGCTTCTCAAAACACTTGGATTGTTGACATTCATGCTATCTTAAAGTGGGCGAGTAAGGAAGTTATGTGACGTCTTACCTGAGGTAAGGACTTCAAAACCAGAATTCAACCGCTGTAGAGGCCCCATGCTGTTGTTCTCCTGGGCCCCAAACTGCTAAGTCCTCCAGTGTTTGTAAAGATCTAAAAATGGACTCACTCAGGTGTTCTGGAGTCATTTGTCACGTTCAGATGAAAAGCTCTGAAGTGGATCTGGATCTACCTGACATGCTGCTCTTCCATTTCACGGACAGGATTTGGTTGATCTTTTTCCCCAAATCTTTTAATTTGGTGCAGTGTGTTTTTGGAGCCACGCATGAACGAGGACATACGTTAGACCTGGTTCTCTAGCCCAACAGTGACTTTTAGATTTGAGAAATCAAATCAAGTCTGTGCAAAGTCACTAATAGAACTCCACTGAACTTCCAGAACAATCCATTTCAATGTTCCACTATGATGTGTTCAGTTACGTTAAGGTCTCCATTCTGAACTGAACACTAACTGTGTCTAACACCAAACAATCATTTAGAAAGAATGATAAAGTGGACTTGAATGTAGCCTCCAGGGGGCCCAACCATTGTGCTGGTCCAAGTCCAGATAAGCTAAGTTTGGAAGTTTGACCCTCCATTTAGAGACTTCAAATATATATTTTTGAAAACAAAGGACAAAAAAATTTAATAGTTTTTTTTCAACAAAAACCGTTCCTGTTGATTGACATCTTTCACTTACACTTATGGTTGTTTATTCCTTCCATTTTATTAGTGATATAAACATAGTTGAACACATGGAAACAAAGACATGTCTGAGATTTGAAAATGACAAGATAAGATGAGTTTGACTTTATTTCTATGACTTTAGAAATATTCATTGGAACAAAGTTAAAAAAGTTTGGGAAACTTGAATAAACCAAATGGTTTGAAAGCAACACCAACCGATTGTGACTCCATATGGAGCAGGTGATTGAACATCTGTGACAGTGTTACTGTGTTTCCATCCTTTACTGAGCAGAATGTTGTCCTCTAAGCTGCAGCTCAGAGTTCATGTGTTCAGTCATTTAGCATAGAGACACAGAACACGTGTTGAGCTGCTGGGAGCATTTCAACTGCAGGATTTCTGCTTCCTCTGGTGAACATCCACTCCAGACAGCTGAGCGCTACGCTGCCACCAAGTGGACAGTTTGGGAACAGCAATAACTCTACGAGTTGGAACAGAATCATAGAAATCACAATAAAAGTCAATAAAATGACATTAAAAACGTAAGGGATGTCAGTTTATCCATAAAAGATGTTTCCAAACCTCTACACCTTCACCTGGAACTCATGCATGTCTGTTTTTGTGGTTGATGCCAAAAACTCAAAGACCTTCTTCTTCTGAACATCTCTGACCCACTCAGAGGTGTTGCTCTGTGACCCATCCTGGCTGTTCTTGGCTGTATGGTCCTCCATCTCTCTGCAAAAGTGGCAAAAGTCACTCAGATCATCTGGTTGAGGAATGATATGGAGTCATTGTAGAGGTCAGAACAGCAAAAGGTCAATTCCTAGAAGATTTGCTGTTTTTGAGAAGACATTTGATAAGACAAAGCCTTCAGCTGTGCTTGAGTGTGACATTGATCGATTCTGAACTTCCTTTTAACAATTGGATGGTCTTTCTTCCTGAGGTGTGAGATGTGAACAGAAACATGTTGTAAAGGTGTCCTCCTACCAGTCTCATTCAGCAGGAGCACAGCCACCTCCCTTCTGGAAGCCTCCACTGCTTTGGCAGAATTGTCAAAGACAGGCGACTCCTCTGCCAGGATTTTCTCTGCAAATGAATTACATTTTAAGGTCAAATCATTCATTTCATATGTCACTCAAAACAAGTTTCACTTTTACTGAAGTGGTTCAATCACACATGAAGTCTCAGAAATGTCTAAAATGCTTCTTTTTGAAAGTGATTTGCAATGTGATCGTTCTGAAATAGAGAAACATGAACTTACCTTCAAGACAGAAAGTCCACAGGAAGTGACATCTTTATGTAAGCTGGGTTTTATAGTGTCGGCCTTCCAGCGGGACACATTACAGCCTTTGAGACGCATGAAGGACCTGAGAGTTAGACAGAAGAAAATGATGATGACAGATATGGGGTAAGGAAACTGTTAATAAGAAACACATTCATAAAGAAGAAGTTGTATTCAGGAATACAAATGGATATTTTGGGAACAACTTTGCAGAAAAATATGAATACAGTCTTTAGTTAGGGCTTCTGACTGAAGTGATTTACATTTTATTTGGTACTTAACTATAGAAAAAAGAAATAAATAAAAGGGCTCAATCTTGTTTTTTGTGTCTCTGCAGTCCTTCCCCAGCATTGGGGGATAAAGAAGATCTCTGCAACCAGCAGATGAACTTCAGAGTGGAACAGAATGATCCAGAACCTACACAGACTAAAGAGGAATTGGAGGAACTAGAGCTTCTGCAGATGAAAGTGGAGCAGGAGGAACCAGAACCTCCACAAATAAAAGAAGAACAGCAGCTTGACCTGAAGCAGGAGACTGATAATTGATGGAAATTCCTACTTATGAGGACATTGATCACAGTGAAGAAGATCTAAGCAACCAGCAGAGCTTTAATGTAACTGATAGTCAGGATGAAGAAGGAAACCAGCATGAAGAATCAACATCAACTACAGATGGAGAGACAGACCCACAGAACAGAGATCAGAGGAAGAGAAGAGACCGAAATCATGTCCAAAGTGTGGTCAGCTCTCATGTGTCAGACAGTCAGTGTCACTCTGATGTTGGAAAAAGGTTGAAGAAGGAACGCAAACGGTCTCCAAACGAAAGGAGATTTTCCTCTGTAAAGTCTGGTCAAAGAAAAGAATTGTTAGTAATCTCTTTGTCAACACAAAAAATGAGTCTGACAGGCTTCACGCAACGTGTCCAGAATGCGGTAAAAGTTTTCCTTACTGGTCAAAGTTCAGATTGTACAAGAGAACTCACTCAGGAGAGAAGCCTTTTTCATGTCAATATGTGATCAAAGTTTGAATTGAATATCCAATCTCAAAAAACACATGAGAACTCACACAGGAGAGAAAGCATTTTCCTGTGAAGAATGTAGTAGAGGTTTTAGTCAGAACATCTGAACATGATCCTGATTGGATTTTCCATCAGGACTTGGATCATTTCCACTCTACTAAACATACCTAAAGGAGCTTCAATCACCATGATGTTACTGTGGTTGATCAAATTCCCCTGAACTGAACCCAATAACAACATCTATGAACTGTTGTGAAGAGGAAAATGAGACACCAGACCCAACGATGAAGATGATCTGAAGTCAGCTATCAAAGCAACCTGAGCTTTCAAAGCAACAGGCTGATGGCCTCCATACCACATTGATGCAGTCATTCAATTAAAGGGGCCACACCATGATTTTCTTATTCCTTTCAGAATAAACTATATCCATTTATATGATCATATATTACCTTTGGAACACTAAAAACGAATTATTCATGAAATAGGAGTTCTTTTTGTGGACTCTTTTCATACATGGAAGTAAAACAACTCGATCTCTGAGGCACCGCCTTTAACTCCTTGTCAACGCCGCCCATTTCACAACGCCATCCTAGAGCCGGCCTCAGCGTGCCCGTGCGTGTCCGTGCACGTAAACAAGCAACATCTGAACGTTTTGTAAAGATGGATGCGCATGTGGAGCATATAAAATGAAATATGTGTTCTGTTGAGTCATGTGAGCAGGTCATGATTTTGTAAAGAAAAGATTTTCTTCAAATGGTATTGAGAAAGAGGTGGATAAAGAAACAGACTGGTGTTTCTGTCTGTGTTCATGTGATTCATGTTTTCTGGTAGAGATTAGAACGCTTTCTCTGTTCTTTTGAGTTTCCAGTGTTCTGTTCCAATCTTTACTGGGAAGAATAAAGTGGACGTGAACATCAGTCAGAAGTGTGGAGTCTTTCCCACAGTGTGGGTTTCTGCTGTTTGTTGGTTCTCTGCAGGTTCCAAAGCTGGGCTCTTCAAGTCCAGTTCTGACTGCTGAACTCAGGACTGAGGTGAGATCTCAGAGCTCCATCTCTAGAGGAAGTCTGTTCAGGTTCACACAAAGAGATACACCAAAGGAAAACCATCTGAAGCTGAAGAAACACTCCCATTCTCACTGAACTAAATCATTGAGCATGGAGAAAAGAGAAGCAGAAGAGAGAACTTTATTCTGTGCTACTAGCTTTATAGGTGGTCAACATGGTCATTCTCTATGTATTTACGGTGTATATTGATTTCTTTAGTATCTGTTTAGCCCAGTAGGTTTAACCAGGAGTAATGTTGATTTCCTCTCAGTTCAGGGAGTTGGTAAACAGCAGGAAATAATAGTTGGGTGATTGTAGAAGGTTGACAGGCAGAGTTTATAAGTGACATTTAGGAGAAACTGGAGGTTCATCTGAAGTTTAGTTCAGATGAAATGTCTGCTTAAGATAATCCATGAAGTTCATGCTGTAAACTGCACCTGAAATGTGTGGAGAAACTCTTCAGAAATGACAAACACGTTGAGATCCATGAAGACCACTGCCTCCAAACAAGTCATTTGTTCCTTTTGACATTTCACCTTCACCCTTCTGTGGTTCATTCTGGTTTGTTAGGATTTACCACCAGGTGACCCACCAGCCAGGAAACCTGAAGAGGAGCGGCCGCCGTCTGACCTCCAGCTGATCTGTGGACTCCCAGAATTCCTCAGTTTGGAATCAGTTCATCAACAGAGAATCATTTTGCCCTCAAATCAGAGCAAATGGAGGCAAAAACATGACAGAAGTTTGATCAATAATGATCTTATCAGATCAAATGCAGGAACATTTTCCCCAAATCAAATCTGTTCTTGCTCCTGCCTCTGGTGTGAAGAGGAGCAAACATTTCTTCTCTTCACATGGACTTTCAGGGATGAAGATCCAGCGTTCACAGAAGATGATGGATTCTCAGCAGCTCCAGACATTTTCAGCTTCCAGATGGAAAAACTGGATTTCAAACATCCAAGTTCCAGTAAATGACTTCTCTTCTTCTTCTTAGCAAACTAACTGGGATTTGTTGAATCCACGTCCTGAAATCTCCAGTCATTTCCACAGTTGTGGGTGAGTTTCATCTGGAATGATCAATGTTTCAAAAAGCATCCGTCTGGATCTCATTCTAGTGAATGATGAACTAAAAAGACCTGATGCTCATTTGATTGTTGCTGCTTTACTTTTCTACAAACATTTGGATCCAATATTAGAATAACAAGGATTTGTCTTCCTGTTTGTTTTGAATCAAAAATGATGAAAGAAAAGTCATTGTTCAAACTCCAGAGAGTCACACAGTGAGACACCTGCTGGCTGTTCTTTGTAACTGCATTTGCAGCTGAAATTCTTCAAGGATGATCATCATGGTGGGATTTCTAGATCTGCATGAACTCATCCTGAGTCCAAAAGACACTCGAGCATCAAAGAATCAAAGCCACTTCCTTCACTCTTCATCAACATGAAGATGATCCAGGCTTCCTGTGGTGGAGCGGTCGTCACAGTGAAGAAACTGTTGGTGCTTTGATTCCAGGTGAAAGTTCTTCCTCCCTCACACTGACGTTTCTGATGTTGTGACTCATCGTTCAGCTGCAGAACTGTTTGAAAGTGCGTGGACGTCTTTTCTGCTGACTCATCAGATCCAGCCTGAAGTACAGTACACGGTTCTGAAGCAGCCGTAAACTACAGGCTCTGGGATCTTCTCCTGGTGAGTCACTTTGATTTGATGATGTCGGCGTTTTTTTCAATCAATCTGCTTCTTTAAACATGAACTCAATTTCCCATCATTCCATCTGTCAGGAGAGAACAGCTGCAATGAGCTTCCGTCAGGAATGACTGGAGGTGGGAGGATCTTTCATTCTTCAGCAGCACCAGGACCCACATCCAGCCCATCAACAGCCAGAACATCAGTGACATCAGCGTCTGATCTTCATCAGATCCTCATGAAAGCGCAACCTCCACGTTTTCATCTCTCATGGATTTCAGTGCGTCTGCAGCTTCTGATAAAGTGGATTGTCAAAGATTTTCATTTGATGTTGAAATGTTGAAGAAAAGCTTTCCAGTTTAAAAAAGATGAGATGAAGAAAGTTCTTGGATAGAGCCTGTTTGCTGCAGGACCTGGACTGTGCAGGTGCATTGTGGGTAATCAGGTTTTTTCTGTTGGATTCTGGTTGTTGAGAGTGGTGTTGGTCTGGATTGTTTACCGTTGTGGTTTGGATGTTTGTTTGTTGTTCTTTGTACCACAGCTGAGTAGGTTCTTCATACACAACATGCTGCACTGCCAATGTGCCTTTGGGCCAACTTGATTGGTCTGTTTGGAAGAATTCTGAGGAGAAATGAGAGCCTCCATCAGAAGCTGTTTCTGCAGGTTTTCAATCTCCTCTGTGATCTGGTTGAATCATCAGTCTTTCTTTCTTTCTTTCTTTTCTTATGTGCAATACATGGAGATATTCTCAGTTATACATTTATATATATTCTGCTAAATATTTTCTGCTTATTTTGTTATGTACTTTATCTTATTTATGTTTGGAGAGCGCAGAGATTTTCATTGCACCACAAGCCCCTTGTGTAGCAATGAGAAATAAAGGATTCTGATTGTGACGGGTTCCTGTAGGGTGTCAGCAGCGTGATGGGATGTGCAATGCAGGGATTCCCACCGTCACCCAAAAGGATGTTTCCTTCAGGTGGGTATGTTTGATTAATAAAAACTGGGCTGTTCCATAGAACCTGTGAATCATGGACTGATCCTGGACACCCACCAAAAAGATGTAAAAATGTGGCATTAGAATCACAAACATCCTGCATTTGAAATGAATCAAAAAGCTTCCTGTTAAAATAACAAGCTGGTGTCTGGTGTCAGACTGACCGTAAGCATAGAGGGCCAGGACAGACACCTTTATATTGGCAAAGCAGGAGAGACGTGGAAGACCCTGTAAAATGTAACAGGAATCATTTTAGATTTTGTCAAATGAGGTTTTATTTTTGGAATGTTTCTGTTTATTATGATGGCTTACATTTACTTTAGAAAGTATTGATGAATGCTGGAAAATCTCACCTTATTTCTTTCTTTCTTTGGGTCTTTGGATTTTCAGATTCATTTTGAAATATGAAATTACGTTTTTGGTTCAGAGCAAGTGTCTGTAAATCTTTTTGTAAATAAAATGATGAAGCATACTTTGTGTTGAAGGCTGATATGGTTTGACCATGAAGATTAAACATTACACTTTCTCTGAACTCACAAGAGTGTTCCAGATCATTAGAATACATCAGAATCAAATCCTAATCCAGTGTTTGAAAAGATTCTTCAACTCTAGCCCAGCAGATGGCGGAACCCTTAGGCAAAGTCATCAGAGACGTCTGCTTCAACACCCGAAGAAGAACGCTCTGTATTTGGTTTTGTCTTTGGTCTTTCTATGTTTGGTATTTAAGACTGTTATGTTTTCTCTCTTGTGAGGAGTTTTGCTCCTCCCATTTCACATCCAGGGGGTGGAGCTCTGTTCAGGTGTTCCAGAAGGAGGAACAACTAACCAGCTGAATCATGAAATGAGAACATTGAGAATTTTCCTACATTTCAGAGCAGACAGAGCAGGAGGAGACGGAGGCTCCAACTTTCTTCTTCTTCTTCACAGTGAGTCTTTGTGTTTTCTGTTGTTTTCTCTTCTCATGATGAAGGCAGTGACGGGTCTGTGTGATTTCATCTGTGAGGAAGAAGAGCAGCAGAGGAAGAGCTCAGACTGAACTTTGACTTGAACTTGTTTTTCTGTTCAAAAAGAAAATAATTCTTCCAAAACAAGCAGCTGAAGGTCACTGCAGGTCATCTGAGAGGGAAATGAAGAGGGTGTGTTATTCAATGGAAAAAAATGCTTTTCAATTATAATATATGTTTTACTGCAAATATTACTGATAATTTACTGCCATGTGATGTGTTTTTAAAACAAAATATTTTAGAGAAAATAATTCTGACGGATGATTAGTCACAGGAACTGGAGGAGCTGTTTCCAAGAAATAGTCAGGCCCCTATCTGAAGCAGGTGTTTCTGTTTCAGTAGATAACAAATGAAGGGAGTTCATGCGCGTCTGGAAGAAGGAAATGACTCAAAACTGAAGAACAAACATCTTTAAAGCAGAATTAGAAGATAGACGAGACAAACCTGCAGGATCCAACACAGACAGCATGAGAGAAAGTTCAGAAAACATCAACATGTGAAGACAAATAAATCTTCCAGATCTGTTCACATCTGTGCTGACCAGCTTTCTTCTGCTCAGAAACAGAGCTTCCTCTGAAACCTCAGATCTACAACAGTCTCAGTGATCGCTTTCATAAAGCTGGATATTTCCAGGATGATTCACATCACCTTCAAGGAGTCTTCTCACGAAGCAGAAAGTCACATGACCTCACATTTCTCCAGCTCTTCTACGGTCACTGAGATAAACCATCTGTCAATCTGACAGCTTTAAGCTCCGCCCCTCCTCTCAGCTGCTGTCAGGTTTCTTGTTAAACCTGTTCTCTGTCTTTAGTTCAGGAAATCTCAGATTCTTTCTGTTTGGAGGTTCTTCTCAGTGCTGCTCTCAGCAGCTTCATCAGTGATGCAGAAATCTCTTCAACAAATCACTGAATCAGAGTCCAGAGCTGCTCAGCCTGCAGCTCTCTGCTGGTTTCTACATCTCAGTCAGAGGAAGAATTTATGTCTTTGTTTCTTTTCTCCTCATTGTTTGATTTCTGTCTGTTTTTCTTGATCTGCTCCATGTTTCCGATAGCTCAGTTTGACCGGACAGACAGCTCTAGGAAGGGTTCTGGTCGTCCTGAACATCTTCCATTTAAGAATTATGGAGGCCACTGTGCTCTTAGGAACCTTAAGTGCAGCAAATATTTTTTTGTAACCTTGGCCAGATCTGTGTCTTGCCACAGTTCTGTCTCTGAGTTCTTCAGGCAGTTCCTTTGACCTCATGATTCTCATTTGCTCTGACATGCACTGTGAGCTGGAAGGTCTTGTATAGACAGGTGTGTGGATTTCCTAATCAAGTCCAATCAGTAAAATCAAACACAGCTGGACTTAAAGGTGTAGAACCATCTCAAGGATGGTCAGAAGAAATGCACATCACCTGAGTTAAATATGAGTGTCACAGCAAAGGGTCTGAATACTTCATGTGATGTTTCAGTTTTTCTTTTTTAATAAATCTGTAAAAATGTCAAAAAAAAATTGTCATTATGAGGTGTTGTGTGCACATTAATGAGGAAAAAATGAACTTAAATGATTTCAGCAAATGGCTGCAATATAACAGAATGAAATATTTGAGGGGGTCTGAATACTTTACCGTGGGTACTTTTCCCACTGTACCCACGGTAAAACCCTGATCCTGATCCCATTGAACTGACTGACAGTGTAATATTAGATTTTTATTTAAATTCTTGTTTTTACTTTTAAGTCGCTCACAGGTACTGCACCCTCTTATCTTGCTAGTTTGCTTTTAAAACATTCTCCCCTAAAGTCCCTAAGATCTTCAAACCAGTGTTTGCTGCTAGTTCTGAGTACCAACTGTCGGTTCTGATGGGACCGCGTGGTCGCTGTGTTGGAATAAACTGCCCCCAGCTGTTAGAGAGAATACCCTCTTGATAAATGTTAACGCTCAACTGTTCCTGCACTACTGTGCCTTTAATATGTGCCTAGCTGATTTTATTATTTTTTATTTTTGTTTAATTATTTTTATCCTTTTGTGTTTTATTGATTATTATGTGTTGATTTGACCTTGTGTAAAGCTCTATGCCTCCTTAGATAGTAGTGGAAGGTGCCCTTATAAAGAATAAAATTAAATGAAGGTTTATTCTGACAAATAGAGTAACAGCTGTTTATTTCTCTGCAGAAGTCTGTGGGACATTCAGTACTTTTTATTTAAAACGTGAGGGGGGAGGGGGTCACTCAGTCCAGTTCTCTTATACAGTCAATGGAAGCACCAGAACATGAGGAAGTGATCTGTTCCTAAAGCAAAGTAAAAGAGGAATAAACAGAATCACTGATCTGTGATGCAGCTGTGATTACACGGTGACTCTTCTTTAGATCTTTGAAGAAAATCAACTTTGTTTGTTTGTTTATTGAACTTTTTCTTCACTTTAACTGTTTGTTTCTGAATGTTTAGAAAAGATTTTCTTCTTTCTCTATAAACTCATTTCTTTGCTGTTTAAAGATTTGATCTCATTACTGATCAACAACTGAGGATCAATTCTCACTTATTGATCAGTTATTGTTTTACTGATTTATGAAGGAAATAGAAACAAATGATGTTTTTATAGAAGATTTTTACACAATATACTGTTGTTTACTAAACTGAAACTGCTGACTTATCAAAGTGGTTCAGATCATCTGACTGCTGCTTCCTGTCAGAACTTTCCAGAACACAGACAGAATAAAGAGTTTCTGTCAGAAACACAAACATCATGAATCTCTGCAGTTCAAAGGTTTCATTTCTGACTCCCAAACCTTCCTGTTCTCCTCCATCCAAATCTGTGTGAGAATCAAAGTTCATCTGAAAGTCTCTGTTAGAGCTTTGAGAGGAAGAATTCATGTCTTTGTTTCTTTTCTCCTCATTGTTTGATTTGTGTCTGTTTTTCTTGATCTGCTTCATGTTTCCTGAATTGTAGAAACAGGAAGTTTGTTGTTTCTTTGTCAAAGTGACTGAATGACTGAAATGTTGCTCCATCATGGAGTGTTTGCTGCTGCAGCTCCATGTCTCCATCTGGTGGAGGGAGAGCAGAAGTGCAGCAGCTGATGTTCAGCAGCTTCCTCTGTCCCACACTGCTGTCTGACTGCATTCACCTGAACCTGAGAGGAAACACAAGAGAAGAACCAATCAGTGGAGGAGCAGCTGATCTGTTTGTGAAGGAGGATCAGAGCTGATGATGAGGGTTTCCTCTGCAGATGAAGGATGAAGGTGTGTGTGAGCTGATGTGGATCCAGTGAATCCAGCAGCATGGATCAGTGTGAGGACACACAGGAGGGAGCCCCTCCCTCTAAAAGCACTCTGTGTGGGGAAGATGAGAGCCAGAGCAAAGCTCAGAGGTGAGATGAACATCTCTAACTGTCCAGGACTCTTCTCCATGTCAGAGCTCAGCACTCACACCAGCAACCTTCATTCTTCACAGGAACCAACCTGGATCTGGATCTGGATCTGGATCTGGATCTGGATCTGGATCCAGCTGTGTGTCCAGAAGGACTGACAAGTCAAAGAGTTTACCTCTTTACTTCAAAACTATCAGTTCAGGAGATGAACAGTAAGTGTTTGTCAGATTCAGATGTTTGAAGGTCTTCATGATGTCATTCATGTCACATTCAAAGTGAACATGAACAACAGCAAAGATGAAATATTGATGAAGTTTGATTCTATTCAGACTTCAAATAGAAAGTTTGGTTCTAATCAACAATCATCAAGTTCTACAGTTTGTTCTTCTGGTCTTCTGCTTCAATCAGCTTCTAAAGATGAGCTTCTTCTCTAAATACAGACGAGGAACCAAACATTAGAAACAGCCTTAATCCAGTTGACTGGAACTCTGATTCCTCTGTGAGTCAGAATGAAAGTTTGAATTATTGCTGTTCTGAAAACCACAGCATTCATGATGCATTTATGATCTGAGATGATCCAAATCCAAAAGAACTCATCAAACACCATCATGAAAGAAACTCACTTCTAATAAAACAATGTTTTATTATGTTTTTGATGAAGATGACCGTCTTGGCCAAAGGCTTTAATCAAATTACTTGACATAGTTCCCTAAAGTGTGATTAATGACAAAGGATCTTCTAATAAAACAATCTGCGCTTATTGATTCTTTATATCTGACTAAGTAAATGATCTTTCAAACATAAATGATTTATTGTTGCTTCTTTTTATACTTGATCTGAGGAAACGACTTTTCTGATGAAAATAATCAGCATTTATTTGATTTTTAGTGATTTTAAAGTTTTTTTTTTTCTTTTTTACTATTATTATTATTTTTGATTTATTCACATCACTTATTCTTTTGATGAAACTATTCTGCAAAAGATGAAAAAACAAGGAAAAAACCTTTTTTTGATCTTTATTCTGTATTATTATTATTTGTGCATAAGCTCCAATCAAGTCTAAAATAGTGTTCTACTTACATGCAAAGCAGTATGACTTATTGTTACTCAAGGATGTTTAATGACCTGTATTACTGTCAGTACAGTATAAGTTCCTGATTATTAGTTATGAACTGGTTGATATCTAACTTAAAGTAAATGGTATGGTCGAGTCGGGTGGGATTATATAAGTTCGCTTCCTCCCACTCCCTTTCAAGCAGTCAATTTTCTGATGTGTAGTTATCCTATGTTTGACATGACTACTGTTGCAAATCTTTGTGGGTGTTGATTGTGTTACACATGTCTTGTATATCTTGTCTGCTTGAAATAAACAATTTCAATTCAATTCAATGTTTTTCTATCAGGATCCATCAGAGACTCAGAACTGGATCAGAACCAGAACCCAGCTGTGTGTCCTTCAGGAGTGACCGGTCAAAGGAGCATATTATTGACTTTAAATCATCTTCTGGTCCAGAGAGGTGAGCTGTAAGTAAATGTTGAAACAGTCAAATGAGTGAAATGTTTTCATTCCAACATGTGTTTGATGTGAGCTCAGCTCTTTCTCACACATTTCTATCTTCAGTGTGTTACTCTCTGTGTGCACAGACAGAATGGATCTGATTGTTCTGATTCTACACAGAGTGGACCAGCAGAGCTCAGAGACTCCCAGTGGTCAGTCTGTCCAGCAGCATCAAACACAGCTGGATTCCATTTTTCTGGTCTGTACATGAACAACAACTGCTTTTCCATCATTCTGTCCACAGTCGTCTCCATGCTGCACTTTGGAGACCAGTGGATTGTCAGTGTGTCCAACATGGAGCTGATGTTTGGCTCCATGACTTCACTCTGATTGGCTCATTCATCTAGAATTCTGTTGCAGCTGCTGGAGGACAACATTGTTACTTTTGTGAAGAAGGAGCTGAAGAAGATCCAGAAGCTTCTGAGTCACAGGGAGGAGGAGGAGGAGCTGGAGGATGAAGATGAAGAGCAGAGGAGCAGCAGAGAGTCACTGATGAAGATCACAGTGAACTTCCTGAGGAGAATGAAGCAGGAGGAGCTGATTGATCAACTGCAGAGCAGTAAGAGGATTTCTCTGAAGGTTTCAGCTGCTGATAAATGAAGATTTACTGATGTCTGAACACATGGAACCACAGGGATTCAAACCCTCATCATTCAGGGCTGCAGAGAGTTGATTTCCTCTGTTTGTTGTCTTCATTCAGGATCTGCTGCTGCAGTTTGTCGACATAAAGTCCAATCTGGTCTGAAGAAGAAGTTCCAGTGTGTGTTTGAGGGAATCTCTAAAGCAGGAAACCCAACCCTTCTGAATGAGATCTACACAGAGCTCTACATCACAGAGGGAGGAACTGGAGATCTGAATGAAGAACATGAGGTCAGACAGATTGAAGCAGCATCCAGGAAAGCAGACAGAGCAGAAACAAGCATCAGACAAGAAGAGCTCTTTCAACTCCCAGCTGGAAGACAAGAACCAATCAGAACCGTGATGACAAAGGGAGTGGCTGGCATCGGGAAAACAGTCTTAACACAGAAGTTCACTCTGGACTGGGCTGAAGGCAAAGCCAACCAGAACCTCCACTTCATATTTCCATTCACTTTCAGAGAGCTGAATGTGCTGAAAGAGGAGAAGTTCAGCTTGGTGGAACTTGTTCATCACTTCTTCCCTGAAACCAAAGAAGCAGGAATCTGCAGCTTTGAAGACTTCCAGGTTCGTCTTCATCTTTGATGGTCTGGATGAGTGTCGACTTCCTCTGGACTTCCACAAGACTCAGATCCTAAATGATCCTAGAAAGTCCACCTCAGTGGGAGATCTGCTGACAAACCTGATCAGGGGGAACCTGCTTCCCTCTGCTCGCCTCTGGATAACCACACGACCTGCAGCAGCCAATCAGATCCCTGCTGAGTGTGTTGACATGGTGACAGAGGTCAGAGGGTTCAATGATCCACAGAAGGAGGAATACTTCAGGAAGAGATTCAGAGATGAAGAGCAGGCCAGCAGGATCTTCTCCCACATCAAGAGATCCAGAAGTCTCCACATCATGTGCCACATCCCAGTCTTCTGCTGGATCACTGCTACAGTTCTGGAGGATCTGCTGGAGAGCAGAGAGGGAGGAGAGCTGCCCAAGAGCCTGACTGAGATGTACATCCACTTCCTGGTGGTTCAGGCCAAAGTCAAGAAGGTCAAGTATGATGGAGGAGCTGAGACAGATCCTCACTGGAGTCCAGAGAGCAGGAAGATGATGGAGTCTCTGGGAAAACTGGCTTTTGAGCAGCTGCAGAAAGGAAACCTGATCTTCTATGAATCCGACCTGACAGAGTGTGGCATCGATATCAGAGCAGCCTCAGTGTACTCAGGAGTGTTCACACAGATCTTTAGAGAGGAGAGAGGCCTGTACCAGGACAAGGTGTTCTGCTTCATCCATCTGAGTGTTCAGGAGTTTCTGGCTGCTCTTCATGTCCACCTGACCTTCATCACCTCTGGAACCAACCTCATGGAGGAAGAACAGAAAAAGTCTTGGTTTTCTGAATTGTTTCAAGACAACTTTGTCCAGTTCTACCAGAGTGCTGTGAAGAAGGCCTTACAGAGTCCAAACGGACACCTGGACTTGTTCCTCCGCTTCCTCCTGGGTCTTTCACTGCAGACCAATCAGAGTCTCCTACGAGGTCTGCTGACTCGGACAGGAAGTAGATCACAGACCAATCAGGAAACAGTCCAGTTCATCAAGAAGAAGATCAGTGAGGATCTGTCTGCAGAGAAAAGCATCAACCTGTTCCACTGTCTGAATGAACTGAATGATGGTTCTCTAGTGAAGGAGATCCAACAGTTCCTGAGGTCAGGACGTCTCTCCACAGATAAACTGTCTCCTGCTCAGTGGTCAGCTCTGGTCTTCATCTTACTGTCATCAGAAGAAGTTCTGGAAGAGTTTGACCTGCAGAAATACTCTGCTTCAGAGGAGGCTCTTCTGAGGCTGCTGCCAGTGATCAAAGCCTCCAACAAAGTTCTGTAAGAACTCTCATGAAAATCACCTTCAGAGAACAAATGAATTGGAGTGAAAAACAAAAGTTTCAATAACTGCTGTCTGACTTTGTTTTCTTCAGACTGAGTCGCTGTAATCTGTCAGAGAGAAGCTGTGCAGCTCTGTCCTCAGTTCTCAGCTCTCAGTCCTCCAGACTCAGAGTTCTGGACCTGAGTAACAACAAGCTGCAGGATTCAGGAGTGAAGCTTCTGTCTGCTGGACTAAAGAGTCCACACTGTAAACTGGAGACTCTCAGGTCAGATTTCATTCAACTATTTTCCAGGTTCTGTCTGTTTTTTCTCTGTTTCAGTAGAAAGTTTCAGATAGATGTCAGTGAAGAAGAAACAGCAGAGAACTGTTGTATACAAGTTTAAAAACAACAATCTGCTTGAGTTCAAAGTTCTGGTTTTGTTTTACCTGATGGTTACAGATGTTATTCTGGGTTTTTCTCAGCAGATTAAAAAGGAGAACCCGAGTCCATCCAGGTGTAGAATTCTGGGAGAAGTTCTTGTTCTTTGAAAGAAAACATGAATCAATGACAGAACTGCAGGTTTAAATGGACAAACAGCTGGTTCTGGTGATTATTCAGAACCAATCTTTGATCAGAACCAGTCGTTTCATTTCACTTACTCTTTAGGTCGACTTCTGGTTCTCAGTCCCGGTGCAGACAGTAAATCTTTGCTGGGTTGAAGTGAAGAACTTCTGCATGTACTTTAAAAGGCTGGGGGCGGGGCTACCTGGTCAGAGGAAGAATCAAACACTTTTTTTTTTGAACGATTAAATAAATGAACTTGAAATTTTCTAAACCCAAGTCAGGAAGAATCAAAATAATAAGCAGGTTTGTCAGACAAACACAAAGGCAAAAGCCTCATTGCAGCTGTTAAAGCCATTTTTAGATTTCTGGGATCAGAAAAAGGACCAGGAGGAGCAGTGGACACAGTAGACTCCACCAGCATCCATTTGTAAGGTTTATGAGTCCATTTTTGAGTCATCACTTACACATTGGATACTCTGTTATATCACGAGATAAACGACTTGGATCTGTACATGTGCAAACACAGACGGGTTCTTTAGAAGCTCCAGAACTGGATCAGCTGAAACACTGAGACTAACAGCAGAACCATCAGCAGCTCCTCTGCAGGGCCACATTCATGTTGGGCCCCGTGGATCCTCATGTTTCTCAAGGCCCCTCTACAGTTTAGAGATGTCAGGAAATGCTTTCTGATGCTGAGCTGCACAATAAACACGTGAACACACCTGATCCACGTCACTATGTTCACACACTTTTCTGTCTGATTTCAGGTTGTGGGACTGCAGTTTGTCAGAGATCAGCTGTGAAGTTCTGGGTTCAGTTCTGAAGAACAACCCGTCCAATCTGACAGAACTGGACCTGAGCTGGAACAAAATCCAGGATTCAGGATTTCTTCATCTGTGTGGTTTTCTGGAGAGTCCAGACTGCAGACTGCAGACTCTGAGGTCAGACTCCATGTTTCAGTTGTGTTCACATCAATATGATGAGAAAGTTGTGTTGACACTAAACTGCAGACATGAGGCTGATGTTCTCCTGCTGCATGCTGACCATCTTCATGCTGAAGGCTGTTTTCTTCTTCTGAGCTTTAGTCCATTCACTGTGGCAGAAGATCTCATGTTTCAATGTTTCTTTCCATCTTCTTCTTCATTTCTAATGTCAGCTTCCTTCAGGACTGATCTTTTCTTTTCCACAATCAGAAACGACGTCTTCCTTTTTGCTCGGGCAGTTCAGGCTTCCACGCCTCCATTTCTGAAAATACACACTTTGTCGTCTCAATGCTGCTTTTAACAAGGTCACTTCCAAAATAAATCAATATTCCATCCATTTTTAGCCCTTTATTCTTGGTTTTTTTTTTCACAAAAAGTGGACTATTTGGTGGTGCGGCGCGTTGTCACAGACGTAAACTCAATGTGCCGGTGTGGTGCCAAGGATTTCAAATCCCCTCAACATTAAATTGCATGTGGTGCTGGGACTTGAGGCCAAGTTCTCTCCTAGAAACTGTTTCAACCATTTTCTGTCGGCTACACTGATCTACCAGACAAGTTATTGCACCAAATGCAATTGAATGTTTAGGGGCTTTTAAATGGGGAGTGGAGGTTTAGACTAATGACTTTACATGAGAGACCAATAACACAGCTGTCCAATAATCTGCTCTCTAAACAAAGGAAGCTGCCAAACGCAGCAATAATAGTATTTGTTCATTGGCAAATGTTTCTACAACATGTGTTTCATAAAAAACAAAGCTCCTTCTTCTATCATGGAAACTAAACCAAAAAACCCAAATACCTCAGCAGTCCAAGAATAAGCCACATGTTGATGATCCAGCGCCTTTGTACGCTTTAAAGACACAAACCAGCGCAGACGGAGCTTTAGCGCGCTCCCGCCACAGACAAAAAATGAAGAAAACATTTTCTCTCTGGACTGTTTTGGTTCAAAAGCTGCATATTGTCATTTATCATTTACCCAGTAAAACATTGTGATTCATCTGATTCTTTTTGAATTGATTGACAGCACGACTTTAAACTCAACTCTTTCTTCTGGATTCAGGTTGATGGACTGCAGTTTGTCAAAGATCAGCTGTGCTGCTCTGGTCTCAGCTCTGAAGTCCAACCCGTCCCACCTGACAGAACTGGACCTGAGACTTAACACCCTTCAGTCTTCAGATGTTCAGCAGCTCCAGGATCTGGTGGAGAGTCCAAACTCCAAACTGCAGACTCTGAGGTCAGTAGAGGGTTGGAGTCAGTCCAGCTGCTTCCAGATGTTTTGTCCTAAAGTTTGTCTGAGAGCAAAGATGCAGAGTTTCCTGTGAAGCTGCAGCTTCTCAGTGAAGCTCTGAGGAGAATGATGACAGGCTTCAGGACAACAGTCAGCCAATCAGAGCAGCAGAAGCTCCAACAGGTGAAGATGACAGGAAGCTGCTGCTCTGAACAGAACTGAAGCTCCTGCTGCTCTTTCTGCTGCTGTGCTGCATCACTGACTGACACACCAGGATCAGGAGACACTCCATCTTCTTTCTTTTCACAAGCTGTAAGTCTGATGCACCTTCTGGTGGAGCATCATCATCATCATCATCAGCTGGTCTGCAGAGATGTTGTTCCTGGAGGTGGAGAGCAGAGTGATGGAGGAATCAGAGGAAGTGGAGATGAGTGTCAGAGCTGCAGCATGAACTGATCTGAGATCAGCTCCACTGTCTCTCTCAGCATCAAGTGGACAGTTATTGTGCTGCAGCTCCCCCGGTGGACTGATGGAGAACTGCACTTCATCTTCTCATTCTAACTTGGAGTGTTGGGAAGTCTTCTGCTTCTCTTCTCTCTCGTATTGGGAGCTTCTCTTAAATTTGTCCACACGCTCTTGCCGTAGTTGCTGACGTCATCCTTCCTGTCAGCTGACGTCTGTGTTTCTCTGTACATTTTCATGAGGGAGCAGCTGTGAGCATTTCTGTACTAAAGTCAGTTGATCAAACAAAGCAACAAATATTGATCAATTAAAGGAGCCCGGCCACTATTAGAGACCAGCGTCTATTACAACTAATACCCGTTAGACCCAGCTTTTATTGCAGACCAGTGTCTATTGGAGACCGGCCATTGCTGGAAGCTTATTGAAGCTGATTGAAACAACTCAGGAACTGTAACTGATCCTCCCATGTCTGCAGCGAGAAACAAAAACTGTTAACTGCTGACCTCATATCCCTTAAATGACTTTCTGTATCCATAAGAACCCAGTTTCTGAACATACATGAGGGGTTGAGCAAGCATTCCTCCGAATTTACCTTTTATACTATCTTTTTTAGGAAATTGTTGTTGTCTTTAAAGGGCCTATACCATGAAAAATCAACTTTTTGAGTTTTTAGGTGCATATTATGTTCATTACTCACTAAAAAAAAAAACAAAGTGTTATTTTGATCCATTCACTCATTTCCGAGTATTCCTCTAAAAACCTGTGCTCTGAGCACCACCCTCTCCCAACCCACAAAAAGAAGCTGACATCACAAAGTGAGAACAGTCCCTCCCAGGAAGAGTCTCCTATCCCAGGCCAGCAGAAACACAAAATTTCTCCATGAAGCTAACAGTACTCGGCAAAACACCTTCATTTCAAACACACAATACCATATATCTTTCAATTGTGTCCCGTCTCCAATATCTGCGGGTTCTAACAGGTGTTTGTTACTGTAGGACTCCAATCTCTTCAGTGGCCGGGCTCCTTTAAGCGGAACGTTGCTTAAAATATCATCAAAATACTACCTTGTTAAATATTTTGTTTCCAAAAATGAAAATGACACCAGTTGTTCCTTTTGCAACAGTCATGTTGAGACTTTTGCACATTTATTTTGGACTTGCACTCAAACTTCAACATTCTGGTCTGGTGTTTTAAACTTGCTGAAAAAAAATATGTTCTACAAAATGTCTCTTTCTGTTTCAAACATACTGACATTTTTTTAATACAAGGAAGACAACATGAACTATTTTCCTAATTTTTTTTTCATTCTTGTCAAACATTGCATTCATAAATGTAAATATACTTATAATAAAACATTCTTCCACATTTTTATTTGTGTAATTAATTATATGCTGACTCGATTAAAAGTTCAGAGAATTTAAAGGTTATAAAAATTTGGACCATAATTCAAAACTACAAATAGAAAAAATGCTGTTGTCCTTTTTGCTCCTCATCTTTTTAACAGACTTTTGCTCCTTTGTTCAATTTTGCCTGTATTTGTTTTAGTGGAATGATTGTCAATTTTGTTAAACTTTTTTTAAAAATAAGAAATACGTTTTTTTGTCCCGTCAACTATATTATTTTCCAAGATAAAACTTTTATTTTAGATTTGTATTTCTTCAAGAGACTGTTTTCATTTTGCGTTTTTTGTTTAAGTTTTTTTTTTTTTTTTTTTTTAAATAGGAAGTTCTTATCGAGACCCGGAAGTGAAGAGAATCAGACGCTAGCAGGTTAGCAGCGTTAGCTTGTGTTCAGAGGACTTTGGTGTTTGTGTGAGTTTGAGCTGAAGCTCGGAGCAGCTGCAGTAACGATGTCTTCACTTCAGTCTCTGAGAGAGTTTATCAGCGAGCGACTAGCTGCTGCTGCTGAAGAAATCTTCAGACACTGTGAAGGAACCATCGTCCAGTACGAGGAGGAGCTCTGTCGTCAGCGCAGACTGCTGGATATCATCTGGAAACCACAGCTTCAGCTGCACCAGATAGGTATGTTCACTTCAGCAAAGGAGAGAAGCTTCATCTTCCAGAACATTCTGATCCAAATGAAAGTGGACACATGACTACTTCTGTTGGAGGGTTCCGGTCCGCCATGTTGAAGCGATAAACGCTGCAGTCGCTTCTTTCATGGTTCGGTTCTTCTTTGCGACCCCGGGAAAGAGCAGTTATTTAGACAGAATAACAAAATTCAGGATGGAGCGCTTTCGCTTTCCTGTCAGCTATTAGGCTCAATAACGTAACACTCACACTATATACTTAGTATTTTTATGATTAAGAATGTAATTTTAGTGTTTCTTCTATAATTCCACCTTCCTCCCTCTCCTGCCGTCTGTCCTGGTCTGAGGTCGTTGCCGCGCTTGTCGCCCTCTGGCTGTGGCGGCTGGAATTGCAGCATCGTGGCGGTGAAGTGGACCCTGTTGCTTTCCCAAAGACTGATTAGAAATCAATACAGAAGTTCATTAGAAAAAAAAATATTTGTGGGGAAAAGAAGTTTTAACTTACATTTAAATTATGCTGTGACTTCCTTTCTGTCTGCTTTCAACATGTCATTAAAAAAAATATGGTTTGTTTTTGTAAAAATTAATGTAATCGTTTGGGCAGTAGAATTTTTTTAATCTACTGACCAACTTGACTGGTGAGTTAAAAATTAGATTTTGTTCATTGGTGTTGAGATTTCAAACCACACAAAGCAAAATAGTTTTTAAGGCGGTTGAAATGATCTGCCGAGTGCGTGTAGTATTTCTGTTAATGAAAGCTCAAGCTAGCAGTAGCTCACAAAACATCTGCCGCATTGTTCTACAAACATTTTCTACAGCTTGTATTTAGCTGCACTTTGTTAGAAACAATTTCCAAAGACAATCTTAAAATAATTTAGTTTTTGTTAAATATATTTTGTCATTTGTAATTTTTGTTAAAGAAACTAAAAGCTGGGAGAAAATTATAGATTATAAAAATTATAGATCATATTTTTTCGTAACATTGTTTTGTAAAAGGATTGATGAAGATCAAAGAGGAGAACTGTTTGGTTCACCACCAAAACATTCATAAACTACGGAAGGAAAGACAGTTATTTTCATTTACTTCCAAGGAGAAACGGAGAGGAGGTGCGCCCAACCGTTTCAGAGCACCCCCTTCCGGACCCTTACTATATATTGAAATCTGGGATTGCGTAGCTACAAATTAAGATGCAGCCCTGAAAGAAGGGGGAGAAAAGGAGAAAAAAACAGCTGCTCCTGGAGATAAAAGTTAACAGAGTTTCCTTCTCAGCTCATATCTCTTGTTGCATCTCCGTCCGCATTCCCTCAGCCGCAGTTTTCCTTAGCAACAGGCCTCCAGCAAAGCAGCAAAACTAGCACACTGCACAATATCAGAGCAGGCCACATTTTTAACACCATAAGGATAGGAGCAAATCTTCAGTGCGAGAGAGCCTGAGCTTAGCAAGTCCTTCCTTGCTAAAGCTAAGCAGGTACTTCATTGCAAAAAGCTGCATTGTTTACACACTAATATAAGTTCTGCAAATGGATGACAAGATTAGGTACAGTTATCTTTAACAGGAAGAAAGAGATGACTGATTGCAGCAAAGTCAATAGTTTGGATCATTTCTGATGCCAACTTAGCATAGACAGAGATCACGTGAGCAGGTTTTTTTAAACATATATTTCATTTCAACAAAATTGTTTCTGTGATAAGAGAAACACTGGATGAGACAAAAAACAGGGGAAAGACAAACATGGATATGAGATAAGATGAACAGTCAATGATCAGTGGAGGAGATTAATAGAGTCAGCATCAAATGTAGTTGTATGAGGTAAAAATAGAATTTGAATCTCTAAAGTGGTAGAATTTCTTCCCAGACAGCATTCCATGTTGACAACTATTATTCTCCATTACCCGTGTTGTTAGGTTCAAAACTGGAAAGAGCAAAAGCTCACAAAATAAATACCGATTATTATGACAGTACAGAAGGGAGAATAATGCTCACAAGTAATATCCTCATAAAGTGTAGAAATCCCCCCCATGAGAAGCAAGTAAAGGGGGAATACCCCCCATGTAAGAAAGTGAATTTCAGGCCCTGCCTCTGGTAGCTGGTGTAGACTCCAGGGTTCCCGTGACCCTGAAAGGAATTCAGACAATTTAAAAACAAAATTGGATGGATTATTTACATTTCAAACTGTAAAGCTTCTGATTTGGTACTTAACAATACAAAAAATATAACAGGGCTCAATCTTTCTTGTGTTTTTGCGTCTACAGACCTCCCACAGCATCTGGTGACTGAAGAGGAAGATCTCTTCAACCAGCAATTGAACTTCACAGTGAAAAAGAATGATCCAGAACCTACACAAATGAAAGAGGAGCAAGAAGAACTCTGCATCAGTCAGGATGAAGATCAGCTTGATCTGAAGCCGGAGACGGATACATTGATGGAGATTCCTAATTATGAGGAAAATGAGCTCAGTGAAGCAGATCGAAACAAACAGCAGAACTTTACTGTAACTGATAGTCAGGGAGTAGAAGAAAGCCAACATGACAATTCAACATCAACTACAGATGAAAAGACAGACTCACAGAACACAAATCAGAACAAAAGAAAAGACAGAAATCATGTCCTAAATGCAGACAGCTCTCACATGTTAGAAAGTCAGTGTGACTCTGATGTTAGAAAAAACTTTGAAAAGGCAACTTTGGTTAAGAAAAGCAAACAATTCCCAAAAGAAAAGAGACTGTCTTCTATGAACTCGGGGAAAGAAACAAAAATTGCACGCAGTCTTTCTGTCCACATTGGAACTGAGTTTGATGAAAGACTATATGTCTGTAAAGAATGCGATAGAGGTTTTGATCATTTATCTAATCTCAAAAGACACATGAGAACCCACACAGGAGAAAAGCCCTTTTCCTGTAAAGAATGTGATAAAAGCTTTAGTCTTCTTTGTACTCTCAAAAGACACATGAGAACTCATACAGGAGAGAAGCCTTTTTCTTGTAAAGAATGTGATAAAAGTTTTAGTCAAATAGGTAACCTTAACTCACACATGAGAACTCATACAGGTAAGAAGCCTTATTCTTGTAAAGAATGTTATAGAAGTTTTAGTCACATAGGTAACCTTAACTCACACATGAGAACTCATACAGGTGAGAAGCCTTATTCTTGTAAAGACTGTGATAAAAGTTTTAGTCAAACATCTAATCTCAAAAAACACATGAGAACTCACACAGGAGAGATGCATCATTCTTGTTAAGAATGTTATAGAAGTTTTAGTCAAAAAGTTCATCTCAAGACTTTTCTAGTCAAAAATTGTAATAAAGGAAAAAAGTGAAACTGACAGCAGAGAACTTGTGAAGAAAAGACTATAATGGTTTAAAAAGGATGCATGAAATATTGTGAAAAGGTCATTTGTTTTTGTTTAAAAAAAAAGACTGGAATTTTACACAGAAGCCGTACAATAAAATGTGAAATATGTAACCCCTCTTTTGTTTACTTTATTTAACAGATAATAAACCCCTCTAAGGGTGTATTCAGACTGAACTCAATTGGTCAGCTTAAAATGAACCAGAGTTCAAATCCCCTGACAATTTGAAACAAATGTTCAGTCCAAATAAGCAAGCGAACCCTGGTTCGTGACCAAGAACCGCTCTCTGACCCATCATTCGAGGTGGTCTTGGTTCAGACTGAGCTTGCTCTAAGGTTTCTCTGTCTGAATACAAAACGCTCTGGGAGCGGAATAACTGAACCAAAACGGCCACTGTAGCCGAAAGTCACGTGATGTAAACAAGTAAGAAATGAAACGCCCGGTGAGCCGGGGACAAATGTAATGCAACGATTGTCGTGTTATCAAAGAGGAAATAACTGGTCCAACTGCACTTGTCAGAAGGTTTATTTTAACACAGATGAAAACGCTTCTTATGGGCTTTTCTGTGTCTCGTTGCGCAGCACACACTGTTGTGACGTCATTCTCAAAGCTAGCTTGTAGTTCAACGATGAGACACAGCAACTTATCGAAATGTGTTTGGGTGAATGCAGGCTGGTTAAAACAACTTTAAACGGGATCCATGTTGCTTCTCACTGTTTTCCCGACAACCTATATGTCAGTAATGCTTGATAATCCGACTATCTTAGCCGACATCTCCTCAGTACTGCAGCTGCTAGCATCCTCTGAGTTAAATCACACATAGCATGTCTTCTTGCCAGTAACCGTCTTCCAGCATGTCTTGTCGTTTCAAAGTCTCAAATAAAAACTGTTGTTCCTGACGTTCAAATCTAGTAATCGATAAACAAAGCTTTAATAAGTTAACCAGCCATCGCAAGGTCCGAAACAGAAATCTCCAGTAGACACCAGTCTGAATCCAGACCCAACACAATCTTCAGGGCTCGATCCAGACCAAATTAAATGGATTTGTTCCGAACCAACAAACTCTCCTAGTCTGAATACAACAGAAGGTTTCTGTCTCAGAAAATTAGAGCTTAAAAAGTAAACAAGTAAAATGTTTACAACTCTAGAGAGCCCACACTAATCTGCTAAATAACTCTAAACACTTCCTAAGGCCTAACAGAACCTTTTAAAGGCCTTTGTCAGGGATGAGCAACTGGAGGCCCGCCTTCTCATTCAAAGTAGCCCTCATACAAGCTTCTTGCATAATGTTTCCTCTACTGAAGGAGTCCCCAACTCCCTGTTGATCACTTAGTACCAGCCTGCTAATTAAAAAAACATACGCTGATTTAGATTGTTTTAGTCTTGTTTATTTTCTGATTCTGAAAGAAGTTTTATTTAGGAAAACTACCAGATTCTGTTTTTCACATCTGCCTGTTGTTCACCTTGGTGACTTAAATCATGTGCTTTGACTGCTGAGTTAAAAGCCCAACGCTAAAAAGCTTATAAACAAGAAAACAACATTTCAAGGAGCAATGTGTGTGGGTAAATGAGACAGTGACTGTAAAGAGCTTTGGGCCTTCAATGAAGGTAGAAAAGTGGTATACAAGTATAAAGTATACGCAATTTTCTGTTTTAGCCCTCTGACTCGGGAAGACTTGCTATTTTCCCCAAAATCGAACGATTAAGAAGCAAGTTGGCATAAAACACGCCGCGGCCTCTGTCTCTGTGTTTGTGTGTGATGTCGACATGACATCCAATCAAATTAGGTCCACGTTGGTTTGATCTAACAATCCAATCAGAAAAACATTGCTCCTTCAACCAAAGCGCGAGTTCATATGTTATTACATTTCATTTTAAAGGAGGGTATGATAAGAAACCTTCACACTGTGGACTGAAAGCATATGGTTTATGTTATGCCATTTCTGACTAATGTTTCCAGATTAATAATCTGCCTGTTTGTTGATCAGTCTCAAATTGATCTGGAAGCAACTCATGAGGAACCGAAACAGTTTTCCAACCATGAAGGGACTTGAACCCCCAATCTTCTGATCCGAAGTCAGACGCCTTGTCCATTAGGCCACATGGTCTGTAAAAACAAATAAGGTCATGGAGGGTGGTATCATCTAGTGAGGAGGAGGAGTTTCAGCAGCCTCAAAGAGGAAGGTGGAGAAGGTGAGAGGCTGCAGTGAAAGTTGAAGCTTCACCAACTGCAAACATCTGGACTTCCTGCTGCAGCTGGAACTGCTGTCTGCAGACCTTCATGTGACTGTGGGAGCTGCAGCAGCTGAGGAGCTCAGCATCTCTGCAGACTCAAAGACTTGGTTCAGGTTGTTGTTTGTGGTGGAAAGAACTCCTGCAGACCTCTTTGCTGTTGGAATGATCTTCTGTCTGCAGGCTCTCTGATGCTCCAGCAGGAGGCGCTGCACTGCTGTCATTCTCTGCACCGTCAGCTTCAGAGCTCCTCCTCCTTCACACTGAGGTTTCTTCTCACAGACTTCATTGTTCCTCTGAACCTGTTAGAAACTGCATGAACTGACTCAATGTTACACTTAAAAGTTTGAATTTAACTCATAGTGTAATTGTGTTAAATTTTTTTCTTGGTGTTTATTGATCATTTATGTTTTGGGTTTTTTTCTGGCTCTCTTTCACATTTGATGGGGAGGTGGAAGAAATTTCTATTCACTCTCCAGACCAGCTGGTGGCGCTGATGCACCATCACGTTGTTTCTCAACCATCAGTCAACCATAGAAATAGAAAAGCAGCACGAGGCGCTAGCAGCGTTAGCTTGTTTTCGGATGACGGTGGTGTTTTGTTCGGACGTTTTTGAGGTTTTAGGACAGAAAGGTTGAGGACTTTGGTGTTTGTGTGAGTTTGAGCTGAAGCTCGGAGCAGCTGCAGTAACGATGTCTTCAGAACCTCAGGAAGATTCTGTCAGAGAACAACTCTCTGCTGCTGAAGGAACCATCGAGCAGAACGAGGAGGAGCTCTGTCGTCAGCGCAGACTGCTGGATATCACCTGCAACCCGCAGCTTCAGCTCCATGTTATCGGTATGTTCACTTCATCCACTTGCAGACAAATAGATCAACGTACATTTTTGATTTCCTCGTCTGAGCTGGGATAGTTTGCTTAAAACTTTACGGTTGGATATCTCAAATATTGCTGCAGTTTTTGTTGTGCTCCTTATGTTAGCTTGGGGTTGTGAGGGGCTATAATCTCATTGGAGAGAGTGTAAACTGGGGAAATCACAGCAGTTAGTTCCGCTCACAGAGCAGTTGAAACGCTTACGCAGTTTTTTTTCTCAGTTTTGGGAGGACAATCGAAAGTTACGTATGTAACTACGATTCTATGAAGCGTCCCCGGTCCCTCGGGTCATTTGCGTTCTCGCGAGAAGTACGGGGAGCGTGCTCCTAGTGCCACGTGACTTGATAGCCTCACTTTGGGTCGCTAGTGAATTTTGTCCAAAAATCTTCGAACTACACATGCGAAGGAAGATGCATTCAGTGCTTGAACCACCGCCTCTGGCGGTCAGGAGGGATGAAATAGGACGTTCTTTTTTAACGCGCTGTTAACGGCGTTAAAATACACTTGTGTTAACGGATTGAAAGTGTCAGAGCGAGTAGTGTATGGAAGTTTTTCTGTTGCATCAAATCCTGACAATTTAAACCTTTGATTTTTTCCCCCTGAATTTTTAAACCTTTGTATTTTCTTTCTTAATTTTTGAATTTGAATGTTTTTTTCTGATTTTATCTCTATTTCAGTGTTTTTAATTTACAGACTCGACATTTCGATGGAAAAAAAAACTCATCAAATTAATAAATGAAAAGCATATTTTATTGAATTTACATAAAACGGAAAATATGTGAGAAAACATCTGTACAAGATTGAATGATTTTAAGTTTTTACAAGATTAACAAAGCTTTTTTGATTATTATTTATTTGTTTTTATTTAATTTTTTCCCCCTTTCTTTCTTTAAATTATTCTATTTTCTGTATTGTTGTTGGGTTTAAAACACAGTCTTTGAACTAATAAAAATCCATAAGAACCAGGGTTCACACAAATGAAGAGAGTAAGTTACTTTTTCCAGCTGCAGCGGGGAGAAAGAACGTTCATCAGAGCTCTGCATGCTCAGAATCTTCCAAAAAGGTCTCACGCTCTTCTCCCGCCTAGCTGCTTTTAATGAAAACGAGGTCAAGGTAGTTCACCATGAAGAGATACAGAATAAAAGGAATTTAAGTAGTGAACCTCCTCTAGGTGCCTCTAGGCGCTGGGAAAACACAGTAAAGTAAAGTAGTGTTTTTAAAACACACACACACACAGCATTTCTTGATTAATATACTTCAAGACTTAAGCTTATCTTACAATTGTGTATCCTCTACCCTGCATAGAACCGACTCACAACTGAATCCCACGCTTCTGACACAGCTGCAGCAGCATGTGCACTCTTGCAGAGAGCTGATGTGTTCTCCAGCTGTTCTACAGCCATGCATACACTCACAATGACAAACAGGTAGCTGAGTGAAGATTGTATTTCTTTGATTTATAGTCTCCGCATCAGCAGACTTTCCACAACTAGGTATTTTTATGACAAATAAGTTTAGAAAGACTTTGCATCCAGATTGAGGAAACACTTGATGAAACTTTGTGTTTAACAGGAAAATATTTCTTCCAAATGTACAGAGAACTAGATTAAAATACATAATAAATGATTGACTTATTCCAGCGGGCTAGTCTGCCGTGGACCGTGCTAACTTCATTGAAAGAATCATCATGCCCTGCAACAAGTCTTTCCGGCCTCCTTCCCCACCAACAAATACAACTCACCACCAATGTTTTTATGAAGTATATCAGGGTTCCTTCTTGTGTTTGTGTTCCTACAGTCCTCCCCCAACATTGGATGGCTGTAAAGGAAGATCTCTGCCACCAGCAGAGGAACTTCAGAGTGGAACAGGAGGATCCAGAACCTACACACATTAAAGTGGAGCAGGAGGAACAACAACCTCCACATATTAAAGAGGAGCAAGAAGGGTTCTGCATCAGTAAGGATGAGGAGCAGCTTGATCTGAAGCAGGAGGCGGATACTTTGATGGAGATTCCTACTCATGATGAAAAGGAGCACAGTGAAGCGGATCTGAACAATCAGCAGAGCTTTAATGTAACTGATAGTCAGGATGAAGAAGGAAACCAACATGAAGAATCTGCATCAGCTAGAGATGAAGAGAATCACCCACAGAAAAGGAATCAGAGAAAGAGAAGAGTCAGAAGTCATGTCCACAATATGGACAGCTTTCACATATCAGAAGATCAATGTGACTCTGATGTTGGTAAAAAATCAAATGTTAAGAAATTTAAAACATCTTCAGAAGAAAAAAAACTTTACTTTTTGAAGTCTGGTGAAAGCTCAAAAATAGTTAGTTCTCGTGTAAAAAAACAAATTACTGAGTCTGATGAAAGACTTAATATTTGCAAAGAATGTGGTAAAAGTTTCTGTAACAAGACTCAGTTCAAAACTCACACAAGAATTCATACAAGAGAAAAGCATTTTTCCTGTAAAGAATGTAATAAAGGTCTTTGTAAAGGTTCTCATCCCAAATCACGCATGAGAACTTACACAAGAGAGAAGCTCTTTTCTTGTAAAGAATGTGAAAAAGGTTTTAGTCAATTATCTAATCTCAAAACACACATGAGAACTCACACAGGAGAGAAGCCTTTTTCTTGTAAAAATTGTGAAAAAAGTTTTAGTCGAAAATCCCATCTCGAAGCACACGTGAGAATTCATACAGGAGAGAAGCCTTTTTCTTGTAAAAAATGTGATAAAAGTTTTAGCCAAATATCTCATCTCAAAACACACATGAAAACTCATACAGGAGAAAAGCCTTTTTCTTGTAAAAAGTGTAAAAAAGATTTTAGTCGAAAATCTAATCTTGAAATACACATGAGAACTCACACAGGAGAAAAGCCTTTTTCTTGTACAATATGTGATAAACATTTTAGTCAAATTACTCATCTCAAAACTCACATGAGAACTCATATAGGAGAGAAGCCTTTTTTCTTTTCAATGCATTAAAGAATTTGGTGTTAGCACTAAACACAGACAATTTTACAGCAGAGAACTTGTGCAGTAAACTACATCTATGGGTTACATAAACAGGCGAAAGATAATGAAAAAATATTTTTCTTCCATAAAGAAAGAAATTAGAATTTTATACAAAACTATCACATTAGCTGAAAACAGTGGCTGGTTAAAGAAGCTGTAAAACTGACACTTGTTTTGAGTAGGTGGAGTATCTGGATGATCACATTTGTGGGGTTGATAAAATGCATTAAATAGCTTGGAAAAAAACCTTTCATGTGGAGCTAGACAGTGTTGTTTTTGGAGATGAACTCTATTCCATGAGGAAAAATTGCCAAAATAATGAAAAACTTTTTATATAACATGATTGCACAAGGTTTGTTTATCTTAAATATTTCTTGGTTTTTTAATCTATTAGCTTTCTGACACAATGAGCAAACTCATTTTACCATTGGAACACTTTTTTTTTTTTTTTTTACAATTTACCACATTATTGATGCATAGTGTATTTTTTTTATTAGTTTAATGTTATCTTCATTGCAAAAATATCGCTTTTAAAAAATGGGAACATTTCTAAGTGACTCCAAACTTTTGGATGGTAGTGTATTTATGTTTTAGGGGTATCGACTTCTGATTAGAAGATTGCAGGTTCGATTCTAGCCTTGCTTGCCCACGTGTTGAATATTCTTGGGCAACACACTGAACCCCACATTGTCTGGTGGAAGGTTGGAGCCATTATTCATCAGCGAAGCCGCCATCGGTGTGTGAATGTTTGTGTTAATGGGTGAATGGTAGGTAAAAAAGCGCTATTCAAGTGTACACCAATTACCATAGTCCCAGTCCCATTCACACACATTTAAACACTGGCGCCAAACACTGGCGCCAACCTTTAACCACCAGGAGCATTATGAAGTTCAGTGCCTTGCTTAAGGACACTTGGACACATGCAGGCAAAGTGGTAATGAAACCTGAGATCTTCTGATCAAAGGTCGACTGCTCTCCCTCTGCACCACAGGCGTTAACTTTCTTTTACAAGAGGAAAAAAATGTTCTGATTCAGAAAGTCTGAATATTTTAAGTTTTCAAGGTTTAAAATTCCTAGTATCAAACTAATTTGCTATGGACAAATGGGCCTCCTGGCTGCATCTCTGATCAGTGCTCTCCTTGTTTGATCTGTTAATTTAGGTGGATGATCCTAAGTATGTTTGCAGTTTTGCCATACTCTATTTGTGAATGATGGACTGAACAGTGGTTTGTGGATGTTCAAAGCTTGAGAAATCTTTTTATAACCAAATCCTGCTTTAAATTTCTCCACAACTTTCTCCCTGACCTGTCTAGTGTGTTCCTTACATTTCACTATGCTGTTTTTTCCCTTCAATATTCACTTGACAAACAACAGAGACTGTCACAAAACAGCTGGATTTGTACTGAGATTAAATGACACACAGGTGAACTCTATGAAGTCATGAAGTCAACATTTGTTCAGTCATCAAGCAACTTCTGACAGAGGTGCTGATGCATTCTTTTATGTTTAGTCGTTTAGATTATTGTAATGCTAAGTTTTCATTTGGTTAAAATTGCTTCAGCAGAGTCATCATTGTTTCACGGAGTGTATTATCTTTAAAACATTTGTCTGAAGTAAAACCTTTTTTTTTCATGGAAAAAGATATTTCCTTTTTACAATTCAATGTTTTATTCATGAAAAAATCTTTCACTCATGCAAATCATATTAGGAATACAACGTATAATCTGGTTGGACGTTATAAGAATCTGAGACTCTTTTTGCTGCTTCTGACAGTTTTAACCCCCTGGTCTCAAAACTGTGACTTTTCTTAATGAAGTGGCAAAAATATCACTTCATATTCCTGCAAAGGATGGTATCCTCTACTGAGGAGGAGACTCCACTCATATCCATCCTGTTTTCATGGATCCAGAGTCTGCAGGACAATCCACAAACATCCTGCAGCATCTGCGAGGCAGATCACCTCCAAGAAGTCTTCTGCGTCAACCTGTCATTCACACTGAAGCCCCGCCCCCTTCCGTCACATCTGCTGTGCTGTGTTCAGAAATCAGAGATGATTCCTGATCAAACCCTCAGAACGTTCTGGGAGATAATCTACAGATGCAGATGAAATGATTTTTTGTGAATTCGCTTTGTTTCAGTTCAGAAATATGAGAGAAAAGTTTGAAACCAGAACCGTTTTTGGATCCAGAACCGAGACGAGGAGCTGAGATGTGGAGACTAAAGAGGAAAGATCGACATTAAGCTTCATCTTTATGTTCCTCACAAACAGCAGCTCAGTGAGAGGATGGAGGAGCCACTGAGTCAGAGGTCATGTGATCAAATCCTGCAGAAACATTCAGGAGAAAGACTGAAGCTGATTGGTCCAAAGCAGAAGACTGACAGAGTCTGAAGAGACCAGAAGAAAAAGACTTCCATTTCTCTGAACAGCTGATCTGAAAACACAAATTTAAACAATGTCGACAAATAACACTCAGCAGAATCAACACAACATGAGGAAGTGATCTGTTCTTAAAGCAAAGTAAAAGAGGAAGAAACAGAATCACTGATCTGTGCTGCAGCTGTGATCAGACGGTGAGTCGAGACTCTTCTTTAGATCTTTGAAGAAAATCAACTTTGTTTGTTGAACTGTGTCTTCACTAAATTGACTGTTTCTGAATGTTTAGAAAA
This sequence comes from Oryzias woworae, assembly GCA_016861445.1. Classification (NCBI taxonomy): domain Eukaryota; kingdom Metazoa; phylum Chordata; class Actinopteri; order Beloniformes; family Adrianichthyidae; genus Oryzias; species Oryzias woworae. The sequence goes on from BOLG01000034.1 coordinate 57,935, forward strand.
GATTTTCTTCTTTCTCTATTAACTCTCATTTCTTTGCTGTTTAAAGATTTGATCTCATTACTGATCAACAACTGAGGATCAATTCTCATTTATTGATCAGTTATTGTTTCACTGATTTATGAAGAAAATAGAAACAATTGATGTTTCTACTGAAGATTGTTACACAATATACTGTTGTTTACTGAACTGAAACTGCTGACTTATCAAAGTGGTTCAGATCATCTGACTGCTGCTTCCTGTCAGAACTTCCCAGAACACAGACATAAGAAAGAGTTTCTGTCAGAAACACAAACATCATGAATCTCTGGAGTTCAAAGGTTTCATTTCTGACTCCCAAACCTTCCTGTTCTCCTCCATCCAAATCTGTGTGAGAATCAAAGTTCATCTGAAAGTCTCTGTTGGAGCTTTGAGAGGAAGAATTCATGTCTTTGTTTCTTTTCTCCTCATTGTTTGATTTCTGTCTGTTTCTCTTGATCTGCTTCATGTTTCCTGAATTGTAGAAACAGGAAGTTTGTTGTTTCTTTGTCAAAGTGACTGAATGACTGAAATGTTGCTCCATCATGGAGTGTTTGCTGCTGCAGCTCCATGTCTCCATCTGGTGGAGGGAGAGCAGAAGTGCAGCAGCTGATGTTCAGCAGCTTCCTCTGTTGTCTGACTGCATTCACCTGAACCTGAGAGGAAACACAAGAGAAGAACCAATCAGTGGAGGAGCAGCTGATCTGTTTGTGAAGGAGGATCAGAGATGATGATGAGGGTTTCCTCTGCAGATGAAGGATGAAGGTGTGTGTGAGCTGATGTGGATCCAGTGAATCCAGCAGCATGGATCAGTGTGAGGACACACAGGAGGGAGCCCCTCCCTCTAAAAGCACTCTGTGTGGGGAAGATGAGAGCCAGAGCAAAGCTCAGAGGTGAGATGAACATCTCTAACTGTCCAGGACTCTTCTCCATGTCAGAGCTCAGCACTCACACCAGCAACCTTCATTCTTCACAGGAACCAACCTGGACCAGAATCTGGATCTGGACCTGGATCTGGATCCAGCTGTGTGTCCATCAGGAGTGACAGATCAAAGTTCGTACCTCCTGACTTCAAATCCATCAGTTCAGCAGTGAAACAGTAAGTGTTTGTCAGAGTTAAAGGAGGCTGGATAATAGTTCAGATGATCAATAGTTTTCAGATGAATGACTTGAGTTCTGGTTCAGTTCTTGATCTCTCTGATCAAACTCACTTGGAGCTTCATGTGTGATGAGATCTTTTCAGTTGAGAAACATTTCAGTTTAGTTTCAGATGTTTGAAGGTCTTCATGATGTCATTCATGTCACATTCAAAGTGAACATGAACAACAGCAAAGATGAAATATTGATGAAGTTTGACTCTATTCAGACTTCAAATAGAAAGTTTGGTTCTAATCAACAATCATCAAGTTCTACAGTTTGTTCTTCTGGTCTTCTGCTTCAATCAGCTTCTAAAGATGAGCTTCTTCTCTAAATGCAGACGAGGAACCAAACATTAGAAACAGCCTTAATCCAGTTGACTGGAACTCTGATTCATCTGTGAGTCAGAATGAAAGTTTGAATTATTGCTGTTCTGAAAACCACAGCATTCATGATGCATTTATGATCTGAGATGATCCAAATCCAAAAGAACTCATCAAACACCATCATGAAAGAAACTCACTTCTAATAAAACAATGTTTTATTATGTTTTTGATGAAGATGACCGTCTTGGCCAAAGGCTTTAATGAAATTACTTGACATAGTTCCCTAAAGTGTGATTAATGACAAAGGATCTTCTAATAAAACAATCTGCGCTTATTGATTCTTTATATCTGACTAAGTAAATGATCTTTCAAACATAAATGATTTATTGTTGCTTCTTTTTATACTTGATCTGAGGAAACGACTTTTCTGATGAAAATAATCAGCATTTATTTGATTTTTAGTGATTTTAAAGTTTTTTTTTCTTTTTTACTATTATTATTATTATTTTTGATTTATTCACATCACTTATTCTTTTGATGAAACTATTCTGCAAAAGATGAAAAAACAAGGAAAAAACCTTTTTTTGATCTTTATTCTGTATTATTAATATTTTTGCATATGCTCCAATCAAGTCTAAAATAGTGTTCCACTTCCATGCAAAGCAGTATGACTTATTGTTACTCAAGGATGTTTAATGACCTGTATTACTGTCAGTACAGTATAAGTTCCTGATTATTAGTTATGAACTGGTTGATATCTAACTTAAAGTAAATGGTATGGTCGAGTCGGGGTGGGATTATATAAGTTCGCTTCCTCCCTTTCAAGCAGTTAATTTTCTGATGTGTAGTTATCCTATGTTTGACATGACTACTGTTGCAAATCTTTGTGGGTGTTGATTGTGTTACACATGTCTTGTATATCTTGTCTGCTTGAAATAAACAATTTCAATTCAATTCAATGTTTTTCTATCAGGATCCATCAGAGACTCAGAACTGGATCAGAACCAGAACCCAGCTGTGTGTCCTTCAGGAGTGACCGGTCAAATCATCGTTTTATTGACTTTAAATCATCTTCTGGTCCAGAGAGGTGAGCTGTATGTAAATGTTGAAACAGTCAAATGAGTGAAATGTTTTCATTCCAACATGTGTTTGATGTGAGCTCAGCTCTTTCTCACACATTTCTATCTTCAGTGTGTTAGTCTCTGTGTGCACAGACAGAATGGATCTGATTGTTCTGATTCTCCACAGATTGAACCAGCAGAGCTCAGAGACTCCCAGTGGTCAGTCTGTCCAGCAGCATCAAACACAGCTGGATTCCATCTTTCTGGTCTGTACATGAACAACAAACTACTTTTCCATCATTCTGTCCACAGTCATCTCCATGCTGCACTTTGGAGACCAGTGGATTGTCAGTGTGTCCAACATGGAGCTGATGTTTGGCTCCATGACTTCACTCTGATTGGCTCATTCATCTAGAATTCTGTTGCAGCTGCTGGAGGACAACATTGTTACTTTTGTGAAGAAGGAGCTGAAGAAGATCCAGAAGCTTCTGAGTCACAGGGAGGAGGAGGAGGAGCTGGAGGATGAAGATGAAGAGCAGAGGAGCAGCAGAGAGTCACTGATGAAGATCACAGTGAACTTCCTGAGGAGAATGACGCAGGAGGAGCTGGCTGATCAACTGCAGAGCAGTAAGAGGATTTCTCTGAAGGTTTCAGCTGCTGATAAATAAAGATTTACTGATGTCTGAACACATGGAACCACAGGGATTCAAACCCTCATCATTCAGGGCTGCAGAGAGTTGATTTACTCTGTTTGTTATCTTCATTCAGGATCTGCTGCAGATTGTCGACATAAAGTCCAATCTGGTCTGAAGAAGAAGTTCCAGTGTGTGTTTGAGGGAATCTCTAAAGCAGGAAACCCAACCCTTCTGAATGAGATCTACACAGAGCTCTACATCACAGAGGGAGGAACTGGAGATCTGAATGAAGAACATGAGGTCAGACAGATTGAAGCAGCATCCAGGAAAGCAGACAGAGCAGAAACAAGCATCAGACAAGAAGAGCTCTTTCAACTCCCAGCTGGAAGACAAGAACCAATCAGAACCGTGATGACAAAGGGAGTGGCTGGCATCGGGAAAACAGTCTTAACACAGAAGTTCACTCTGGACTGGGCTGAAGGCAAAGCCAACCAGAACCTCCACTTCACATTTCCATTCACTTTCAGAGAGCTGAATGTGCTGAAAGAGGAGAAGTTCAGCTTGGTGGAACTTGTTCATCACTTCTTCCCTGAAACCAAAGAAGCAGGAATCTGCAGCTTTGAAGACTTCCAGGTCATCTTCATCTTTGATGGTCTGGATGAGTGTCGACTTCCTCTGGACTTCCACAAGACTCAGATCCTAAATGATCCTAGAAAGTCCACCTCAATGGGAGATCTGCTGACAAACCTGATCAGGGGGAACCTGCTTCCCTCTGCTTGCCTCTGGATAACCACACGACCTGCAGCAGCCAATCAGATCCCTGCTGAGTGTGTTGACATGGTAACAGAGGTCAGAGGGTTCAATGATCCACAGAAGGAGGAATACTTCAGGAAGAGATTCCGAGATGAAGAGCAGACCAGCAGGATCATCTCCCACATCAAGAGATCCAGAAGCCTCCACATCATGTGCCACATCCCAGTCTTCTGCTGGATCACTGCTACAGTTCTGGAGGATCTGCTGAAGAGCAGAGAGGGAGGAGAGCTGCCCAAGAGCCTGACTGAGATGTACATCCACTTCCTGGTGGTTCAGGCCAAAGTCAAGAAGGTCAAGTATGATGGAGGAGCTGAGACAGATCCTCACTGGAGTCCAGAGAGCAGGAAGATGATGGGA
>BOLG01000035.1:0-42633 GCA_016861445.1 Oryzias woworae
ACTTTATGTACAGACTGGAAAACTCATTCTCAAACCACGACCCAACATCCAGTACCTACACAAATGATGACATAAAGTTTGGATCATCAATACCCTAAACGTTTCATTCTCCCGTGCTGACCGAGCAGCACGGAGTGAATTTGTCAACAACAACTCAAGATGAACTGGAGTTTTTTTTATTGTTTCTGTGTGCGTTGAAGCTGCTGAAAATGCTCACAATCACCTTTAATGTATTTTAGTCCTTCATGTTAATACAGATGTGTTTATTTCGATTTCTGTTGTGTATTTTATCTGAGTATTTGTGTTTTTAAAATTAATAAACCTAATAAATACACAATGTATGATTTTGTTTTTTCATTTTCTTTCCTTGCATTTGGTACGTTGTGACTTTGATTGATGCAAAAATTGTTTGGTCTTTTATGTCGCCACAGTTGTGCTTTTTTTACGACAGCGGCTTTCAGTCAGCAACCATCGCTTTACGGCAGAGAGAGTCGTTCACACATGGCTTCCAACTCGGCATGATCTGAGTTTGAACTAAAATTGCTGAAAAACTGGACTAAAGCGAACCGAATAACAACAAAAAATCGCGTTTTATGTATAGGTAGCACCAGATCGTCATGGGTAAAAGCAAAACCACGAAGTTTAAACGGCCACAGTTCAACGCCGTCGGCCTGCCGGTGAAAGCCGTGCGGGAAGTGGACGGAGAAGAAGACCACGGTGAAGATGCTCTCCAGCCGCGGAGCTACTGGAAAAAGTGTTTATAACATGTTTATAGATGATGTTTTAGCTCTTGTTTGCTACTGACAAATATTTCGAGGTGTTTTTTAGTGTGGACTGCGTTCACAGTGTGTGCGTGTTCCTCAGCTGCAAAGCCCGAACGCAGACATGCGTGAGTTTGCGTGTGCCAGCATTTCTGCGGGTGGTCCAGCAGAGCCAGACAATCCCCGCTTTTCTACAGAGGGATGCTGTCCGGCGCCTGGGTCCCATGCTGCTGGACAACAGCATGGCTGTCAGAGAGACTTGCCGCTGGGGCGCTCAGTAAAACAACATTGCCTGTAAACATATGTAAACAACAGCAATGTCATTCACTTTTTGCTCTTTTAAAAATGTTTTCTCCAAAACAGATACAAAAAATACAGTATCAAATGTTATTACTTTAAGTTTTAAAATTCAATTTTGAAAATTGAAGCGGGCTCAAACCCCCTTTAGGACACTCATAGACAGTATCTAGAATTCTCTATTATGTCAGTGTGTACACTTGATTTGTCCTAATTAAGATGACAGTGTGCCTGGAGCCTATCCCACTTCTCTTTGTGTAATGGTGAGGATCATATCTAAAACAAATGCTCAAAGTCCCCCAAAGAAGAAATCCGTCATTAATCCAAGTTATAGTTGTTTACGGGGAACATTATAATGTCTCTAGAGACTGAGCGGATTTGTTGACGAAATAGAATAACTTTGTTATTATTAAAGAATCTCTGGTTTTGTAAGGGTTCTCAAGGGATAAAGATATCCTATATATATATATATATATATATATATTAAACAATAGACCCTGCAGTATTGTAAAATTCTTTTTTTTTTATTGTAAAGTGCTTTGAGCTATACTAGTACAGTAAGTAAAGCACTTTAAAAAATAAGTTTCACTGATTGAAAAAACAGCAGAAGGGAAAATGAAAATTCATCCTAAGTTACAACCTATATTCAATGGAGTGATTTATTTATTTATTTTCAAAATGATTTTATGTCCTCAGTTATTGTTGGGATTCATTCAGCTAGTTTGGTAAATTAAATTGCTTCAAAATGTTATGCAAGTCTAAGTTAAAACTAGGCATTCAATTAAAGGAAATGCTTTTCAATGTTGGAGTGCTTTTAACTAATAAAAAAGTAACTGGCACAATACAGAAGTACTGTTATAGTATTCATGGAACATTAAATTTACTGTCCAGAACTTGTGAAAGCCAACTGAAAAATGTTTGTACTAGTTAAAATTGAATGAACAAAAATAAGATGCTCAATCATGTTTTAAGTTATTTTTACAAAAGATATAGACAGCAAAAATCAGTTTTAGAGGAGTCAATTGTACCATTTTTTTTTAAAAAATAAATCTATTCAAATTAAACGAAGCACTGTTGCGCAGAGACGTTTGTCCTCTCCAGAATTTTGCAGACATTTCTGTTTGTTGCAACACAATAGCCGAAAAAATAGATTAAAAAAAATAGATTTTAACAAGTAAGACAAAAAACATTGTGCCCGAGGTTTTTTGTGTTAGGGTTTTTACAGTTAGTCAAAAGGCAATAATTTTTTTTCAGGCAAAAAGCTGTTATTTTAATTTAGTTTAGATTTTAGTTGCTGTGGTTGTTGGTCACTTTGCTTTAATTCTGTTTCTTTTATCTTTTTATTACTAATCTTTAACTTCCTTAACTTCCATTTTCTCTGAAGGGCCAAAAGTCTAGAATTTTTATTATACTCAAACGTTTACTAGTAAACCGTTGTTCTGATTAAAAACGATCACTTGGACTAAGCAGGTGTATCTCTGCATGATAATAATATTTAGTACATTAGATAGTACATTAGAATTGTATAAATTGTACAATTAGTGCTTTTGTTTTATATTTCTTTATCAACAAATCATTGTTCTTTTATCAAGTTTCTCAGTGGGACGTTCTTATATTTGATTACATTAAACAAGTTATCTTTCACCTAAAGAATTGAACACTAAATTTGTTTCAAACCCACTCATGGTAAATTGATGTGATATACTGGAAGTGAAACATCCCTCTGCATAATGCATGGATAATTTGACCTTTCTTTTGTGTTCTAAAACTGTAAAGAAATGGTTGTTCTGGGTATTACCAGAGTTCTGCTATCCAGAATATATGTGTGCTTAATAAGTCCCACTCCTACTATATTTATTTTTTTCTTTTGTAAGATAATTTCCAGTGGTCTTTTAGTTTATGATTATGCTGTTTTTAGCAAAAATCAAAAAGCCTGTGTTGTTTTTAAGACATATTTTCTGCAGAGCAGCAGGAGTTCATTAGAAATTCACCTGAGTTGAGGGCGGGGACGTTTGCACAGAAGTTAGACTTTTGCTAATTTCCCAGCATTCCTTTGTTTACGCTCCCTCTCGCTATCAAATAGCACATCAGAAGCCCAAGCTAACGTTAGCGTAGTATTAGAAAAAATAAATCAAGCCGAGCAGTATCAGCGCAATCCAGCCGTATATTGATCCAGATGGCATCTTAGACGAGGAAAATGAAGATGTAAATGGAGCTATTTCTCTTCAAGGCCAAATCTGAATTTCTCCCTTATCCTACAGCTCCTCTCTATTGCTCTAACTGCAGGAGCATTTAGAGCTTTAGCGGTGTCTGAACTTGTTTTTTTTAAGGAGGAGCCGTAGTGACTTAGGGTTGGGTATCCCTCCGCCGGTAGGGTGATCTGCGTCGCTCTTGTGATGTGGAGGACAAATAAATTTCTTCACGTGGGTGTTCTCTGAAGCTCAAAAGTTTACATTTTAATGTAAGTTATGACTTTTTGTTTTTTTGCATGACTTGAATGCAAAAAGTTATAAACTGATGTTATGTATTTGCTGGCATCTGCGCTCTAACGTAGATGACCGGCAGCTATTGATGACCTCGTTGAGTGGTAGGAAGGTCCGGATGGAAGACTCTATTTTTTCCATCGCTGTCCACTTGGAAGGCTAAATGTAGGTCTAGGGAGAAGCCGTAGAGGTAGGGAATGAATTCAGATTCGCCCCAAGTGGAGGATTTAGAATTGGAGTGGAGAAGGGAGCGCCTCACTTCTTCCACATTTTATTCTGTCACAGTCTTATTTCATTATGGATTAAATCGGTTTTCTTCCTGAAAATATCTTTGAAATACAGCCTATAATGACAATGTTGAAAAAGTTCTTTTGAAATTGTTGCAAATGTATTAAAAATGAAAAACCTGAAAAACGATATGTACCTAAGTATTCACAGCCTTTGCTCAGTACTTATTTGCTGAAGCTTTGTCAGCAATTACAGCCTCAGTGTGTTATGTAATATTACGCCACAAGCTTGGAAGACCTTTCTTGAAGTGAGGCGCTGTGAATACTTTCCGGATGCGCTGTAGGTTTTGGAATTGATGGGATGATTGAAAGTGTCAGGAAATCCTTCCCTAAAGAAATGACCCCCTTCAGCTTTATCTAATAATGAAAGCAAATGAAACAACTTATTCTACAGATTGCATTTGACGTCCCCGCTTAACCCACAACAACACAAACTAATAGGTGATTTGCGGTTAATTTGACTTTTTATCTCCTATTACAGTACATAATGCCACGTGGTATAACTATTTTTTAAAAGCATTTTATTTTGACGAGCCACTTCAGCAGGGGGTGCCATGCCCTAATAAAAGTTAATGCAGAGATGGTTCTGGTTTTGAATGTGTCTTGGTTGTGTTTTGCAGGAATCTGAGTGCATGTGGAAACCAGGAGGTTTGCGAGGACATGGTGAAGGAAGACATCATGACTCCTCTGACAGCGCTGCTGACAGAGGTGAGAGCTGTCGGCTTCCCTCCACACACTCCTCATTAGCAGCTGTCTCAGGAGGCTGTAGTGTCCGCTGCAGTTGGGTGTCATTCAACAGTGCAAGCAAAAAAGGATCTCGTCAAGAACTGAAGCCATTAAAGTCTAGCTCACTGCTAATGTTGTAGTGAAGTCTGCAGTTGGTATTAGAAGCTTTGTATCAGATCATTGTTTGATTTGTGTTTTTTCTGGAGCATTTTAGTGTAAAAACAAAGTGTTGTTTTGTTGAATCAGGTTTGTTTTGTGTCCAGTGTTGTGCTGGTTTGACAGTGCCGTGGTGACAATGAAAGAACAGAAAAATGAAGTGGAGGATGTTGCCAATGAGGCCGTGAATCTGCTGTGGAACCTATGGTAAGCTTTCAAGGCATGCTATGAGGTAAGATAGCTGTCAATAAGAAAATGTAGTCATAAAGGAAAAGTCGTATTCACAAATACAAATGTGTGCACAAAAATGAACGCAAAATTGAGTTTTATGTTTAACATGTCTCTTTTGAATACGACTTTTCTTTGTCTTGAATACAAATTTCTCCTGTTAACAAACTGTCAAAGAAATACAGACGTATACTACATCGAGTCCTGGAACATCGATTCTTCAAACTGCGCAGGCGTGTTGTTCTATTAAGTTTTCTGTTTTCTGTTAAGTTCTAATAAACTTATCTAAAATACAACTGCAGCGGATCGTTTTAGACCCAGAAGCGGTGAAAACCGCCAACATGCCACTCCACCAGCATGAGTGGCATGACGGGCAACAGCAAAGAGACGGGGATCCCTCTCCCACCTGCTCGGGCGTTTTTATTTTCATTCATCATTCTCTTATTAACGTCGCTCTTTTTTTGCCATTACTTCCAGGTCCAGTGCATTGTTTAGACTCTCCGCTGTTGTCGCCTGGCCAAGAAACAAAACAAAACAAAATAATTTTCCTGTTTAATTCTATTGTAGTTTAATAAATGAGTCGCAATGCGCAGGCGCACTCAGTTGAATCGATGTTCTAGGTCTCTATGTGTAATGCCTGCGACCCCCATGACGTATTTTTGACATTTTGTTACCAGGAGAAATCTGTATTCAAGACAAGCAAGAGTCATATTCAAAACAAAGACAAATTGTATTCAAAACAGACATGTAAAACGTAAAACTAAATGTTGCATTCATATTTTTCTGAAAAAGTTGTGCACAAAGTATTCATTTGTGCACAACTTTGTCTTTATGAATCCAAATTTTTCTTTATGAAAAGGTTTCTTATTGGCAGCTATCTTACCCATAGAGTTGTGCTTTTGATGGCATTCTTTCCTATGAGTGCTTTTGATTAAAGATCCACTCCAGTTATCTTTTGAGCTACCAGTAACCCTACCTCACTTCCATTCCCAATTGTCGAGAGGTTGGAGCAGGGATTTTGTGGCCCAATCAGTGTATTCATTTAGTCACAAATGCCCTCCTTTTCCAAATTAATTTTTTCATCTGCTCCTTATTTAAAACCATTTGAATAAAGAAATACTCAGACATGCAATTTTGAGCTTAATTTGACCCATTATATGTCCTCCATCGTGAGAAAAACGCCACAAGAGCATGTTAAAAACTCCAAAAACACAATTCTCATTGGAGTGGGTCTTAAAGTTTAAAAAAAAACCCAGATGTACAAAGTTTTTAAAACTCTGCCGCTTCTGTGAAGCTTGACTCAAATTGTCCTTTTTTTTCTCCAGTGAAAGCAGCAGCCAGGCGCTATCTGTCTTTAAACAAATCAGGTCTTCTGGATGTTGTTGTTCAGTGTCTGGAGAGGCACCCACATAATGTGGAACTGGCTGTTTTCAGCAGGTACCCATAACCCAAAAACTATTCTTAATAAATCTTTGTTTATCTTAGTTAATTTTTTTTACTCTTTTTGTTTGAGTTTTTATTTTAATTTGGAAGTTTTAAAATGTAATGTTTAAACTGGGGAAACAGCTAAAGATGCAACAAAGACTGATCATATTTGGTGTTTTTATTTATGATAAAGTCATTTCTTGTAATTATGATGGACTAAAACTGAACAATTCTGGTTCTCTCAGCGGTTTTAGTTCTAGAGTCCTACCTAAAAGTTTGGCCCTAAACATGTGTTCAAATAAAAACTTATATCCCAGAAGAAAAATAGCTAGCATTGGGAAAACAAGACAAGTCTTGCTCTACCTCTAAGCTGCATTTAATCTACAGCCTCTTTCTGAATGTAATCTGGTGTAAAACCTGTTTTCCCATTGCTCTGTTGAGAAGTATGGATCAATGTCATGAAAGTTTGATGGGTCACTGAAACTCACTGGGGAATTCAGTGGCAGATTTTTGGATGTTCACAGGTCTTGTCAGGACTGCTTGCCATAAGAGACTCCAGTCTCTTAAGATTTATAGAATCAAGTTGCAAATCTTTTAATGCTACAAACATGAAATCAAAACAGATGTTAACTGTGTACTTCTCCACATTCAGAACAGAAAATGGGATATTGACTGTTAGTACTATTGAGTTTAATTATAAAATTTAATTGCTTTATATTAATACATCATGTCTGACAGCTTCCCTGGCTATGACAGTGTAGCGCTGTACGGTGTTCCACAGTCAACCTGTCAAATGTGGGGCCCTTGATAGCTTTTACTGTCTAAATATGGGCTCCATAGACAAAAATACAGGCTGCTCTTTCTGTAAACTGATGTTTTAAATTATGCTATTGTGATGGTGTAAGCCTTCTAGCTCCTAATGTGACATAACTTGACTTTGTTTGAGTTTTTAGTCTATTATGGGTATTCATTTTAAAAAGTACTGGGCTTAAAAGGGCAGGGTTTAAAGAAATATTTTTTTAAAAATCAGATTTTAACTTCTAAAATGCAATTTTAATTCCAAAAAATCTATTAATTTATTTTTCAAAAGTAACAGATCTGACACTGTTTTTCTAGTAGGTTTTTATCATCAATTCTACTTTTTTCCAGTTTAAGGTACTGCTTGTGTGAAACTAGTGTTTGAAAGCCAATAGAATTAATTTAGAATGAAACCTTAACAAGTACATTGAAATTTAATGGAATCTTAATAAATGAAATAAGATTTAATAGTGACTTAGTGAAGTGAACTTAAATGGATGTAGTATTTTTGCCTCTTATACACAGATTTAAGCACAGAGCCTCAAATCTGTCGATCGTATTCATTCTTAAATCGTATTTATTTTTTTGTCATTTTCTTGGAAGTCAGTAAAATGCAGATGTAACTCATCTTATTTCACAGTAAACGTCCTTATAAAATTAATTATCCCCATACCAGTATACCTCCTCCTCTATGCCTGACATGTCTATCCATTAGCAAACAAATTCAATATTTAGGCCCTGGCTAACTGTGAGATTTCATATTGAGGTTTGGTTCTGGGGATGACAGCTGTGACTGAAGTCACCTCGTGTTCAGATTGACCATCTGTTGCATTCTCATGAACTTTGGAAATACTCTGGAACACCTTGAGGGGAAAGGTTTAAATTTAGCAGAAATCTGCCCTTAGACTCAATGAACTGATAAAGGGTTAGGGTTAGGGTGACCTCAGAACTCCAGCTTTTTTGTCAACAGAACATGTGAGGAGTTTTGCCATTTGAAGCTTGCTGTCACGGTTTTTTGAATTAGTTGGTCAGAAGTAGGTTTATTCACTAAACAACCACATGAAATATTATTTAAAAAAATTAAAAAAACATCTGAGAGACCAAATTACCCAAACTGCCTAACCTCAACTCAAACCCTATTCAAATTCTAATCCAAACTTGATTTCTTAAAACTCTAAAGGATGCTCAGATTCAGTGTTTTAGATTCAAGAGCTTCTTTGGTCAGTTTATAAAAATTTCTGTTCGGTTCTTTTTTCCATTTCATGTTAGTCTCTCAGATCAATTGGTTAAACCGAAGGGAGAATTCCGTCAGCTGGTACAGAGGTGGACTGAAAACTCAAAAACCAATGCAAAACTAGGAAAACTGTTTCAGTTTCACAACCTTTTAAGGTTTTCTGTGGTGTTTAGTAAAATTAGACAGATTCTGAAACAGCATTAGACACATTCTTGCTGGAAAGAGCTGGACTCGCTTATCCTTATGGGCTTTTAGCCTTAAAGCTTTTTGACCCTGGCATTTGGCTTTAATATTCCCAAACAACAAAGTAAAACAGTACCTAACATTTTTTATGGAAACATCCAAAGCCACTAGGCAATCAGCTCCACCACCATCACCTAAAACATTGAGAATATTACAAAACTGAAGAAGAAAGAAGCAAACTAAAGCTTGAATAGTAAATAATTTCTTCCTGTTTCATTGGTGATATTTTTGAACATTTGGCAGACTTTGATCTCTCTCTTACTCATCTGATGTCTCATTTGAAGCTTTTCTTCTGTCTCCCAGCTCACTGTTTGCACACTGTGACTGAGGAGAACCCCGAACTGCTGTGCAGCATGAATACAGCCGTTTTTTGGAGCTCTGGAGAGTGTGCTGCTGTCGTCTCAGCCAGGCATGGCCCCCACTCTCCCTCAGGACTTTAGCTGCAGGTAAACTTTGTCCTTTTTTAATGTCTGTTTTTATTTCAGAAGCTGCTCAAACTCACTCATCTGCTAGAAAAACTTGTTCAATTTTTAGCCAGATTAACTTCATTGTGGGCACGGTGTCTTAACAGGTAACATTTCACTGACAGAATGACTTGTTTTTAGACAATTATAGCTAATTATAGCACATTTTTGCCTGTTTTTAAAGATTTTTTAAAGATCTCTTTATTTAAGATGCATTTTCTTAGTACTTAAACATTCAAAACTGAACACTGTATATTTTTCATCTCAAAGGAACTCTGTGGAACATGAAGGCCAGTCTTCCCGCTGCCCGTCAGGCTCAAACCCTGAACGCTGTGGTGGCCACCTTGTCTCGGGGCCTGGATTTGGATGCAGGAGTGCTGATCCCTGAACTTAGGGCATCAGAAGAGGCTTCTCACAGATGTGCCTCCCCTGCAACAGAGGCGGAGGAACTGCAGCTAGAGACCCAGCTGAGGAGGAAATGATCGAGGAAGAGGAGGCACTCAAAGAAAAATGTAGAAATGGAAAGGCGACAACTGCTGACAACGACTTCTCAGACCTTCTTCCTGTGAGTAACACATGTTCCAGTGTGTTAACCAAGCTTAAGAGATTTCTAACTCTTTTCTAACTTGCTCTATTCAGGTTCTGCTGTTAGATGATAAACTTAAAAGACCCACTCGGATGAAAATTGTGTTTTTAACGTGTTCTTGTGGCATTTTTCTCATGATAAAGAAAATTTAGCTCAAACTTACATTTCTGGATATTTCTGTATTCAAGTGAATCAAGAGCAGCAGTTGGAAAAAAGCTTGTAGGTGTAACGTAGAACCTGCAATGGAAAGCTCCCTGCTTCACTTCATTCTAATGCATCCACTTCTAGACGACTAGATCCATGTACATCTGCGTTTGAGCTAGCATTTGGCTCAAAACTGTACAGCTGGAAAACTCAGATATTGCTCGCCATTTTTTGTTGCACCGGTAATGTTGGGTTGGAGTTGTGAGGGACTGTAAGCTAGAGGGGGAGTGTATAATCTGAGAGCTCTTGGCAGTGGGGAGGGGTGGTGTCTCCTTGCTAACTGTCCCACCCACAATGCTTAGAAGTAGCTCAAAAGATGATCAAATTGGGTCATTTTAATTAAATTTACTTCTAGTCTTATTGCCTTCCAGTCAGGATCTGTTGACTTAAAAAATTCTATCCAGTCAACAAAAAATGTCCTAAAACACATAATTTCAATGATTTTGGCTTTTATAAAATGTGTCCCATTTAAAATCTGAGATGGCCAAAGAAATCTGCATTCATCCCACTTAATGACAGGCAAGAATGCAGTATGTGAGTCATCCAGAGGAGGGAAGCCGGACTGACAGTGCAGACGCACAGTTTGAAAGGGGGAGTGGATCAGCAAAACACTGGGTTCAAATGGGGATGAGCGCTCCACAAAAGTGATGGCTCCAAGACTTGACCCAGGCGAGACAGAGCTGTCCCTCTCAGCCCAGTCACAGCTAGAGCCCTGGAATCATAGCTGACATTCGTCATGATGTCCCAGAATTCCCCTCTAAACATCACCGTGGATTTTCCATGTCTGGTAAAGCAGATCCAGCCGTCAATGATGCCACTAAAAAAAATCACCGTTATCATTACCTGAGTATTTGGATAGAAGTAAATTAGACCCAAATGTTTTCTTTAAAGGAAAGTTATTTGTCACTCAGATAAAACCACCAAAATGTGAAAGTTGATGTATTTGGGCACATCAGCATGGCTAAATCTCTTCTCGGTGGCAAGCAGCTGACCCCAGACTGTGTGATAATAGTGCTAACAGTCATTGTTTTAGTAGGATGTTGACTCACTTTTATGTCCAGAGGGGTAAGGAGGAGCTGAGGGAGGCAACGGCCTTGCTGACAGCCCAGCAAACGTCCTTGGAGATCATTGTCAACATGTGCTGCTCTGACGGTGAGTGTGGAGGGCATGGATAGCAGTGTTGACCCCAGGCATCTCTCATCAAATTTATTTCCTGTGTCATAGCCACTAAGCGTTTCTCTTTCAAAAAAAAAAAAAAGAAAAAGCTGATCCTTTGAGTTCACAGAAACAGCGTGTTGTCTGTGTATCATTAAAATATCGTAAAGATCCGTCTGATGACGAGTGGGAGGAGGAATCAAGCAGCGACGAAGGTGACATGGGTCCTGATGGCCTTTGTGATGGAGTGTCCAGTCTGATGTCTCCACTGTGCTTGTCAGCTGAGGTTCAAGGGGCCTTGATCAACCACAGCATACCAGAAAAGGCAAATGGCATTCTGCTTCCTCAGTCATTCTTCTGTCAGTAGACAAGGAAAATCATTTCACTGAGACTAGCAAATGTCTGTACTTGTGCATTAGCCCCACTTACAATCCTAAAAAATGCTTCCCCACCTATTTCACCCCCAGGCTTCTCAGATTAAATGACATACCTGGACCTGTTTGACGTCTCTATATGCAACCACACTCTTTTTTTTTTTTTTGCTTTTGTTCTAGGTACTGAAAAAGACAGAGTTCCCCAGGCAGGAGGCCGTAGACGTGTGCCAGCAGAATCCCTCCTGGAGAGGCATTGCAAAGAGGTATTCCTATCCCAAATGTTCTGCATGTTCATGCTTCGGTCCAGGCGTTTACATCAGGCTCTTCTGCAGGATGCAGCGAGTTCAGTCCAGGGCACTGACATGCCTCCACAGCATCCTCTCCACCATGGATCTGGAGTCTCTGGGTGGTGCAGGCGGCCTGCAGGGAGCAGCACAGCACTTGTCCATGCTGGTCTTTGGCGCTGCAGGTTTTTGTAAAAATAGAAATCTTGATTGAAGGTTGTTAAAGGTTAAAAACTAAAAGGAGGTATGACATTTTCTTTATGTTTTAGAGATTCCTAAAGATGAGGAATTCTTAGAGGCTGTCATCAGTGCCATGAGGTCTCTTTTGCAGACGATTGCTTCCAAAAGCATCCCACAGGTATGGGCTGTTTTTAGTGTCCACAAAAACACATTCGCCTGTCCACCAGAGATGAAAAGATTTTATGCAGCCCCTAAGCTTTCTCTTGAGCTTTGAAATGTATTCATAGTATTTGTATACTGACACAGCACTTTTCACTTTTTTGTGGAACCGCAAAAAACTTAAAGTCCCATACCAACTATATTTTTTTTGTATTGTAAAATTGTTCCAACAGGTTTTGTAAATTATGTATAGTTTTGGGTTTTTTTAAGACATAGTTTTTGTAGCGTGGCGGGAGTTCATCAGAAATTTGCCTCTGAGTTGTGGGCGGGATTGTTGGTGCAAAACAAACTCTACGTTGATATCAAAGCATTCCTTTATTTACACTCTTTCCCACAAGCTTTTTTAGAAATTTTCCTCTAAATTTTGGGCGGGACTGTTGGCACGGAAGTAATCCTTCGCTAATTTCCCATCGACCCTTCGTTTACGCTCTCCTGCTAGTTTATAGCACCTCACAACCCCAGTCTAACATTAGCATAGCATAAAAGAATGAGAAAAATCTAGCTATACATCTGTACAGTTTAGAGTCAGATGGCAGCTCAGATGAGGAAAATGAAGACAATATTGGATCTCTTTGTCTGCAAGTTGATTCATTAGAAAATACCTTTTTCACTGTGATGTCAGACAAAACGGCGACATCCCCTCCACTGTTGACAGGTTTAGACAGTTGGAAAATAATGCAACAGTTTAGTTTTACTTTAATTCAGAACACACGGAAATTGTCTTTCTTTTGCTTTGTTGTCAGTGATTTTGTGAACACGAACATTTAAGCAACTTTAACTGTTCAGAAAAGATATTTTGCTGCTCTACATCTCATACCCATTGTGGAAAGTTAGCGTTAGCATAAATTAGAAGTATAAGAATAGGAATTACATTCATAATCAAAACAAGTAGCATCCAATAAAGTACTGGTGACCTTTGTCTAACTCTGACCGGGTTGTAGGAGAGAAATGATCCATGACTTGCTTAATATCGTCCATATGAATTTGGAGAAGCAGCTGTGCAGTATTCTGCAGGCAGGAATTTGTATTTGGATCTGTGAACGATCTAAGAGAGGGAAAAAATAGTTAGGGTTGGACATTTATAAAGTAAATGTACAAATATCTGTTGCAATTTGTAAGGTTACCTTGTATTATTTACATAGAATTGTGTTTAACAGCGTTCAGTTGTCCGCTTTGGTGGTCTTTACCTGTAAACCAGAAGTTACTCAAAAGCAGCGAGGTTGCCATTTTGTCTGACATCACTTTAAAAAGGTCTATTGGAGCAGAGCAGGGAGATTTTGACCCACCCATTGTATTTGTTGCATCACAAACCCGTACTTTTTCAAACTGCTGGTTTTCATCTGCTTCTGATCCAACACAATTTGAACTAGAAAAATTGCATTTCCTGCGGAAATACGTTTGATTGCAGAATTGCAAAAGGTTGTTGCTTTCGTATGCATAATTGCATAACATTTAGCAGAAAAGGCTAAAATGTTTTAAATGAAAAAATTTTTTAATAAATTGCTAAAGTTTGTTTAATTACTTAGTACACTGTAAGCATATTGCTAAAATGTTAGCCTAAAAGCCAAATTAGCTTGAAAATCCTTGTTAGATGCTAAATTAGCTAAAACAGCTAGGACATTGCTGAAACGTTAGCTAAAATCCAAATTAGCTTGAAAATCCTTGTTAGATGCTAAATTAGCTAAAACAGCTAGCACATTGCTGAAATGTTAGCTAAAATCCAAATTAGCTTGAAAATCATTGTTAGATGCTAAATTAGCTAAAACAGCTAGCACATTGCTGAAACGTTAGCTAAAATCCAAATTAGCTTGAAAAACCTTGGTAGATGCCAAATTGGCTAAAACAGCTAGCATATCGCTAAAAAGTTAGCTAACATCCAAGATAGCTTGAAAATCCTTGTTAGATGCTAAATTAGCTAAAACAGCTAGGACATTGCTGAAACGTTAGCTAAAATCCAAATTAGCTTGAAAATCCTTGTTAGATGCTAAATTAGCTAAAACAACTAGCATATTGCTGAAATGTTAGCTAAAAAACAAATTAGACTGAAAAACCTTGGCAGTTGCAAAATTAACTAAAACTGCTAGCATATTGCTGAAATGTTAGCTAAAACCAAATTTGCTTTGAAAAACCTTGTTAGGTGCTAAATTGGCTAAAACAGCTAGCATATCGCTAAAAAGTTAGTTAAAATCCAAATTAGCTTGAAAATCCTTGTTAGATGCTAAATTAGCTAAAAAAGCTAGGACATTGCTGAAATGTTAGCTAAAAACCAAATTAGCTTGAAAATCATTGTTAGATGCTAAATTAGCTAAAACAGCTAGGACATTGCTGAAACGTTAGCTAAAAGCCAAATTAGCTTGAAAAACCTTGGTAGATGCCAAATTAGCTCTAACAGCTAGCATATTGCTGAAATGTTAGCTAAAAGCCAAACTAACTTGAAAAACCTTGGTAGATGCCAAATTAGCTCAAAAAGCTAGCATATTGCTGAAATGTTTGCTGAAAGCCAACATAGCCACATTAATGCATTCCTGCATCCTTTGTAAAGGTATGAAAAAGTCTTGAAGCCATTAAAAATGATGGCAAAATGGTCAATTTACTGCATAACATGTAGTTAAATCTAAAATGTTGAAAGAAAGGCAAAAATGTATCTAAAAATCTTGTTGGAATGATAAATAAGTGTAAATGTGAATGAATCAATGAGATTCTCACATTGTCAGTGTTAGAATGAGTCAGGAAGACATCAAAGGGTCTGACAGGCAGATGTTTACAAACATTGGCACAGGTGCAGCTCCTCTGCCTAATGAGACAGCAGGAAAACTGAGCTGTGACTTCAATGTATTTCAATGGAGGTCACTACCTCCAAACAAATATTCATATCTTCAAAAGTCTTTCACTTATCAGAAAAAATGAACCCTTGTAAGAATCACAAGGCTTTGGGCTACAATGTGTGAAAGATTCATGCCTGTAGGTCAAAGCATGTTTACATAATCGCAAGTTAAAAACAGAGTTAGTGATCGAACCAGCTGGAAAATTTAACATTGCAACGTATAGGGGAAATGGGGTTACTTATTGTCAGTCTAGGGGCTGTGGGGCAAAAGTATTTGCCCTACAGCTTTGAGAGTTAGATTTTATGCATCTAGAGGGATTTTCCTACGTTTTGATGAAAAAATCATGTCACTGCGACAAACGGTGGCCCGAGTTACAGCGATTTATCCATTTTTTTTTTTTCTTAAAAAACCTGCTCTCCCCACTCTAGGCTATGACGTCATACACTCTAGATTCTCCTAAAATCGGGCAAAATGTACCAAATTGCCTCATTTCAAACAGCTGTAGTTCAAAAACTACAAGACATATCCAAAAAAAAAGTAATGCGTGTAATCTCCAAAGCTTTCACTACATTTTAAAGTTTAAATGGTGTCTCTAGCTGAAAAATTGTAGGAGGAGATACATTTCAAAAACAGTGCAAAAACGGATTTAAAAAGCGGACTTCCCATTGACTTCCATTATATTTTGAAATTGAAAAACTTTAAAAATTTCAAAAACTATAAATATTTGCAGAATTGTTTGAAAACTGCCAAAAAGTCCACAAAATGCAGAACAAATGCATGTTTAAATTTTTAAAATAGCATAATGTATGCAGAAGTTAAGAATGCAGAAAGTTTGAAGCTGCAAAAGAGCCTTCCCCAATGTATTCCTATGGCAAAAATTGCGGGCAATTTTGTTGAATTGCATAAAAACCATAAGTTGCAGAAGAAATTTTAAAAGAGAGCAATAATGTCCTAAACAGGCTGAACATTTTGATGCATAAATGGCAGAAATCGCATAAAGTATGCAGAAGATATGGACGACCAAAAACGTACGGAAGATTAAGAATAATTTTATACTAGAAAAATTGCATTTCCTGCGGAAATACGTTTGATTGCAGAATTGCAAAAGGTTGTTGCTTTCGTATGCATAATTGCATAACATTTAGCAGAAAAGGCTAAAATGTTTTAAATGAAAACAATTTTTAATAAATTGCTAAAGTTTGTTTAATTACTTAGTACACTGTAAGCATATTGCTAAAATGTTAGCCTAAAAGCCAAATTAGCTTGAAAAACCTTGGTAGATGCCAAATTGGCTAAAACAGCTAGCATATCGCTAAAAAGTTAGCTAAAATCCAAATTAGCTTGAAAATCCTTGGTAGATGCCAAATTAGCTCTAACAGCTAGCATATTGCTGAAATGTTAGCTAAAAGCCAAACTAACTTGAAAAACCTTGGTAGATGCCAAATTAGCTCAAACAGCTAGCATATTGCTGAAATGTTAGCTAAAATCCAAGATAGCTTGAAAATCCTTGTTAGATGCTAAATTAGCTAAAACAGCTAGGACATTGCTGAAACGTTAGCTAAAATCCAAATTAGCTTGAAAATCCTTGTTAGATGCTAAATTAGCTAAAACAACTAGCATATTGCTGAAATGTTAGCTAAAAAACAAATTAGACTGAAAAACCTTGGCAGTTTGCAAAATTAACTAAAACTGCTAGCATATTGCTGAAATGTTAGCTAAAAACCAAATTAGCTTGAAAAACCTTGTTAGGTGCTAAATTGGCTAAAACAGCTAGCATATCGCTAAAAAGTTAGCTAAAATCCAAGATAGCTTGAAAATCCTTGTTAGATGCTAAATTAGCTAAAACAGCTAGGACATTGCTGAAACGTTAGCTAAAATCCAAATTAGCTTGAAAATCCTTGGTAGATGCCAAATTAGCTCTAACAGCTAGCATATTGCTGAAATGTTAGCTAAAAGCCAAACTAACTTGAAAAACCTTGGTAGATGCCAAATTAGCTCAAACAGCTAGCATATTGCTGAAATGTTAGCTAAAATCCAAGATAGCTTGAAAATCCTTGTTTGATGCTAAATTAGCTAAAACAGCTAGGACATTGCTGAAACGTTAGCTAAAATCCAAATTAGCTTGAAAATCCTTGTTAGATGCTAAATTAGCTGAAACAACTAGCATATTGCTGAAATGTTAGCTAAAAAACAAATTAGACTGAAAAACCTTGGCAGTTGCAAAATTAACTAAAACTGCTAGCATATTGCTGAAATGTTAGCTAAAAAACTAATTAGACTGAAAAACCTTGTTAAGTGCTTAATTGGCTAAAAAAGCTAGGATATTGCTGAAATGTTAGCTAAAAAACTAATTAGACTGAAAAACCTTGTTAAGTGCTTAATTGGCTAAAAAAGCTAGGGTTTTGCTGAAATGTTAGCTAAAATCCAAATTAGCTTGAAAATCCTTGTTAGATGCTAAATTAGCTAAAAAAGCTAGGACATTGCTGAAATGTTAGCTAAAAACCAAATTAGCTTGAAAATCATTGTTAGATGCTAAATTAGCTAAAACAGCTAGGACATTGCTGAAACGTTAGCTAAAAGCCAAATTAGCTTGAAAAACCTTGGTAGATGCCAAATTAGCTCTAACAGCTAGCATATTGCTGAAATGTTTGCTGAAAGCCAACATAGCCACATTAATGCATTCCTGCATCCTTTGTAAAGGTATGAAAAAGTCTTGAAGCCATTAAAAATGATGGCAAAATGGTCAATTTACTGCATAACATGTAGTTAAATCTAAAATGTTGAAAGAAAGGCAAAAATGTATCTAAAAATCTTGTTGGAATGATAAATAAGTGTAAATGTGAATGAATCAATGAGATTCTCACATTGTCAGTGTTAGAATGAGTCAGGAAGACATCAAAGGGTCTGACAGGCAGATGTTTACAAACATTGGCCGCACAGGTGCAGGTTCACTGCCTAATGAGACAGAGCAGAATCATTGAGCTGAGGCTTCAATGTATTTCAATGGAGGTCACTACCTCCAAACAAATGTTCATATCTTCAAAAGTCTTTCACTTATCAGAAAAAATGAACCCTTGTAAGAATCACAAGGCTTTGGGCTACAATGTGTGAAAGATTCATGCCTGTAGGTCAAAGCATGTTTACATAATCGCAAGTTAAAAACAGAGTTAGTGATCGAACCAGCTGGAAAATTTAACATTGCAACGTATAGGAGAAATGTGGGTACTTACTGTCAGTCTAGGGGCTGTGGGGGCAAAAGTATTTGCCCTACAGCTTTGAGAGTTAGATTTTATGCATCTAGAGGGATTTTCCTACGTTTTGATGAAAAAATCATGTCACTGCGACAAACGGTGGCCGAGTTACAGCGATTTATCCATTTTTTTTTTTTCTTAAAAAACCTGCTCTCCCCACTCTAGGCTATGACGTCATACACTCTAGATTCTCCTAAAATCGGGCAAAATGTACCAAATTGCCTCATTTCAAACAGCTGTAGTTCAAAAACTACAAGACATATCCAAAAAAAAAGTAATGCGTGTAATCTCCAAAGCTTTCACTACATTTTAAAGTTTAAATGGTGTCTCTAGCTGAAAAATTGTAGGAGGAGATACATTTCAAAAACAGTGCAAAAACGGATTTAAAAAGCGGACTTCCCATTGACTTCCATTATATTTTGAAATTGAAAAACTTTAAAAATTTCAAAAACTATAAATATTTGCAGAATTGTTTGAAAACTGCCAAAAAGTCCACAAAATGCAGAACAAATGCATGTTTAAATTTTTTAAAATAGCATAATGTATGCAGAAGTTAAGAATGCAGAAAGTTTGAAGCTGCAAAAGAGCCTTCCCAATGTATTCCTATGGCAAAAATTGCGGCAATTTTGTTGAATTGCATAAAAACCATAAGTTGCAGAAGAAATTTTAAAAGAGAGCAATAATGTCCTAAACAGGCTGAACATTTTGATGCATAAATGGCAGAAATCGCATAAAGTATGCAGAAGATATGGACGACCAAAAACGTACGGAAGATTAAGAATAATTTTATATAAGACAGAAGAACAATAGTTTGATTGCATACTGCAATCAAACTAACTAGAAAAATTGCATTTCCTGCGGAAATACGTTTGATTGCAGAATTGTAGAAGGTTGTTGCTTTCGTATGCATAATTGCATAACATTTAGCAGAAGTTTTAAAATGAAAACAATTTTTAATAAATTGCTAAAGTTTGTTTAATTACTTAGTACACTGTTAGCATATTGCTAAAATGTTAGCCTAAAAGCAAACTTAGCTTGAAAAACCTTGGTAGATGCTGAATTAGCTAAAACAGCTAGGACATTGCTGAAAAGTTAGCTAAAAGCCAAATTTGCTTAAAATCCATGGTAAATGCCAAATTAGCTCAAACAACTAGCATATTGCTGAAATGTTAGCTAAAAGCCAAATTTGCATAAAAATCCATGGTAAATGCCAATTTAGCTAAAAAAAAGCTAGGATATTGCTGAAATATTAGCTAAAAAACAAATTAGACTGAAAAACCTTGGTAGATGCCAAATTAGCTCTAACAGCTAGCATATTGCTGAAATGTTAGCTAATAGCCAAACTAACTTGAAAAACCTTGGTAGATGCCAAATTAGCTCAAACAGCTAGCATATTGCTGAAATGTTAGCTAAAAGTCAATTAGATTGAAAAACCTTGGTAGATGTCAAATTAGCTTAAACAAGTAGCATGTTGCTAAAATGTTAGCTAAAAGCCAAATTTGCATAAAAATCCATGGTAAATGCCAATATAGCTAAAAAAGCTAGGATATTGCTGAAATATTAGCTAAAAAACAAATTAGACTGAAAAACCTTGGCAGTTGCAAAATTAACTAAAACTGCTAGCATATTGCTGAAATGTTAGCTAAAAACCAAATTAGCTTGAAAAACCTTGTTAGGTGCTAAATTGGCTAAAACAGCTAGCATATCACTGAAAAGTTAGCTAAAATCCAAATTAGCTTGAAAATCCTTGTTAGATGCTAAATTAGCTAAAACAGCTAGGACATTGCTGAAACGTTAGCTAAAAGCCAAATTAGCTTGAAAAACCTTGGTAGATGCCAAATTAGCTCTAACAGCTACCATAATGCTGAAATGTTAGCTAAAAGCCAAACTAACTTGAAAAACCTTGGTAGATACCAAATTAGCTCAAACAGCTAGCATATTGCTAAAATGTTAGTCTAAAAGAAAACTTAGCTTGAATAACCTTGGTAGATACCAATTTGGCTCAAACAGCTAGCATATTGCTGAAATGTTAGCTAAAAGCCAAATTTGCATAAAAATCCATGGTAAATGCCAATTTAGCTAAAAAAGCTAGGATATTGCTGAAATGTTAGCTAAAAAACAAATTAGACTGAAAAACCTTGGCAGTTGCAAAATTAACTAAAACTGCTAGCATATTGCTGAAATGTTAGCTAAAAACCAAATTAGCTTGAAAAACCTTGTTAGGTGCTAAATTGGCTAAAACAGCTAGCATATCGCTAAAAAGTTAGCTAAAATCCAAATTAGCTTGAAAATCCTTGTTAGATACAAAATTAGCTAAAACAGCTAGGATATTGCTGAAATGTTAGCTAAAATCCAAATTAGCTTGAAAATCATTGTTAGATGGTAAATTAGCTAAAACAGCTAGCACATTGCTGAAATGTTAGCTAAAATCCAAGATAGCTTGAAAATCCTTGTTAGATGCTAAATTAGCTAAAACAGCTAGGACATTGCTGAAACGTTAGCTAAAATCCAAATTAGCTTGAAAATCCTTGTTAGATGCTAAATTAAATAAAACAACTAGCATATTGCTAAAAAATTAGCTAAAAGCCAAATTAGCTTAAAATCCATGGTAAATGCCAAATTAGCTCAAACAACTAGCATATTGCTGAAATGTTAGCTAAAAGCCAAATTTGCATAAAAATCCATGGTAAATGCCAATTTAGCTAAAAAAGCTAGGATATTGCTAAAATGTTAGCTTAAAAACAAAATTAGCTTGAAAAACCTTGTTAGGTGCTAAATTGGCTAAAACAGCTAACGTATTACTAAAAAGTTAGCTAAAATCCAAATTTGCATAAAAATCCATGGTAAATGCTAATTTAGCTAAAAAAGCTAGGATATTGCTGAAATGTTAGCTTAAAAACAAATTAGCTTGAAAAACCTTGTTAGGTGCTAAATTGGCTAAAACAGCTAGCATATTACTGAAATGTTAGCTAAAATCCAAATTAGCTTGATAATCCTTGTTAGATGCTAAATCAGCTAAAACAACTAGCATATTGCTGAAATGTTAGCTAAAAGCCAAATTTGCATAAAAATCCATGGTAAACGCCAATTTAGCTAAAAAAGCTATGATATTGCTGAAATGTTAGCTAAAATCTGAATTAGCTTGAAGATCCTTGGTAGATGCCAAATTAGCTCAAACAGCTAGGATATTGCTGAAATGTTAGCTAAAATCCAAGATAGCTCGAAAATCCTTGTTAGATGCTAAATTAGCTAAAACAGCTAGGACATTGCTGAAACGTTAGCTAAAATCCAAATTAGCTTGAAAATCCTTGTTAGATGCTAAATTAGCTAAAACAACTAGCATATTGCTGAAATGTTAGCTAAAAAACAAATTAGACTGAAAAACCTTGGCAGTTGCAAAATTAACTAAAACTGCTAGCATATTGCTGAAATGTTAGCTGAAAACCAAATTAGCTTGAAAAACCTTGTTAGGTGCTAAATTGGCTAAAACAGCTAGCATATCGCTAAAAAGTTAGTTAAAATCCAAATTAGCTTGAAAATCCTTGTTAGATGCTAAATTAGCTAAAAAAGCTAGGACATTGCTGAAATATTAGCTAAAAAACAAATTAGACTGAAAAACCTTGGCAGTTGCAAAATTAACTAAAACTGCTAGCATATTGCTGAAATGTTAGCTAAAAACCAAATTAGCTTGAAAAACCTTGTTAGGTGCTAAATTGGCTAAAACAGCTAGCATATCACTGAAAAGTTAGCTAAAATCCAAATTAGCTTGAAAATCCTTGTTAGATGCTAAATTAGCTAAAACAGCTAGGACATTGCTGAAACGTTAGCTAAAAGCCAAATTAGCTTGAAAAACCTTGGTAGATGCCAAATTAGCTCTAACAGCTACCATAATGCTGAAATGTTAGCTAAAAGCCAAACTAACTGGAAAAACCTTGGTAGATACCAAATTAGCTCAAACAGCTAGCATATTGCTAAAATGTTAGTCTAAAAGAAAACTTAGCTTGAATAACCTTGGTAGATACCAATTTGGCTCAAACAGCTAGCATATTGCTGAAATGTTAGCTAAAAGCCAAATTTGCATAAAAATCCATGGTAAATGCCAATTTAGCTAAAAAAGCTAGGATATTGCTGAAATGTTAGCTAAAAAACAAATTAGACTGAAAAACCTTGGCAGTTGCAAAATTAACTAAAACTGCTAGCATATTGCTGAAATGTTAGCTAAAAACCAAATTAGCTTGAAAAACCTTGTTAGGTGCTAAATTGGCTAAAACAGCTAGCATATCGCTAAAAAGTTAGCTAAAATCCAAATTAGCTTGAAAATCCTTGTTAGATACAAAATTAGCTAAAACAGCTAGGATATTGCTGAAATGTTAGCTAAAATCCAAATTAGCTTGAAAATCATTGTTAGATGGTAAATTAGCTAAAACAGCTAGCACATTGCTGAAATGTTAGCTAAAATCCAAGATAGCTTGAAAATCCTTGTTAGATGCTAAATTAGCTAAAACAGCTAGGACATTGCTGAAACGTTAGCTAAAATCCAAATTAGCTTGAAAATCCTTGTTAGATGCTAAATTAGCTAAAACAACTAGCATATTGCTAAAAAATTAGCTAAAAGCCAAATTAGCTTAAAATCCATGGTAAATGCCAAATTAGCTCTAACAACTAGCATATTGCTGAAATGTTAGCTAAAAGCCAAATTTGCATAAAAATCCATGGTAAATGCCAATTTAGCTAAAAAAGCTAGGATATTGCTAAAATGTTAGCTTAAAAACAAAATTAGCTTGAAAAACCTTGTTAGGTGCTAAATTGGCTAAAACAGCTAACGTATTACTAAAAAGTTAGCTAAAATCCAAATTTGCATAAAAATCCATGGTAAATGCTAATTTAGCTAAAAAAGCTAGGATATTGCTGAAATGTTAGCTTAAAAACAAATTAGCTTGAAAAACCTTGTTAGGTGCTAAATTGGCTAAAACAGCTAGCATATTACTGAAATGTTAGCTAAAATCCAAATTAGCTTGATAATCCTTGTTAGATGCTAAATCAGCTAAAACAACTAGCATATTGCTGAAATGTTAGCTAAAAGCCAAATTTGCATAAAAATCCATGGTAAACGCCAATTTAGCTAAAAAAGCTATGATATTGCTGAAATGTTAGCTAAAATCTGAATTAGCTTGAAGATCCTTGGTAGATGCCAAATTAGCTCAAACAGCTAGGATATTGCTGAAATGTTAGCTAAAATCCAAGATAGCTCGAAAATCCTTGTTAGATGCTAAATTAGCTAAAACAGCTAGGACATTGCTGAAACGTTAGCTAAAATCCAAATTAGCTTGAAAATCCTTGTTAGATGCTAAATTAGCTAAAACAACTAGCATATTGCTGAAATGTTAGCTAAAAAACAAATTAGACTGAAAAACCTTGGCAGTTGCAAAATTAACTAAAACTGCTAGCATATTGCTGAAATGTTAGCTGAAAACCAAATTAGCTTGAAAAACCTTGTTAGGTGCTAAATTGGCTAAAACAGCTAGCATATCGCTAAAAAGTTAGTTAAAATCCAAATTAGCTTGAAAATCCTTGTTAGATGCTAAATTAGCTAAAAAAGCTAGGACATTGCTGAAATATTAGCTAAAAAACAAATTAGACTGAAAAACCTTGGCAGTTGCAAAATTAACTAAAACTGCTAGCATATTGTTGAAATGTTAGCTAAAAACCAAATTAGCTTGAAAATCCTTGTTAGGTGCTAAATTGGCTAAAACAGCTAGCATATCACTGAAAAGTTAGCTAAAATCCAAATTAGCTTGAAAATCCTTGTTAGATGCTAAATTAGCTAAAACAGCTAGGACATTGCTGAAACGTTAGCTAAAAGCCAAATTAGCTTGAAAAACCTTGGTAGATGCCAAATTAGCTCTAACAGCTACCATAATGCTGAAATGTTAGCTAAAAGCCAAACTAACTGGAAAAACCTTGGTAGATACCAAATTAGCTCAAACAGCTAGCATATTGCTAAAATGTTAGTCTAAAAGAAAACTTAGCTTGAATAACCTTGGTAGATACCAATTTGGCTCAAACAGCTAGCATATTGCTGAAATGTTAGCTAAAAGCCAAATTTGCATAAAAATCCATGGTAAATGCCAATTTAGCTAAAAAAGCTAGGATATTGCTGAAATGTTAGCTAAAAAACAAATTAGACTGAAAAACCTTGGCAGTTGCAAAATTAACTAAAACTGCTAGCATATTGCTGAAATGTTAGCTAAAAACCAAATTAGCTTGAAAAACCTTGTTAGGTGCTAAATTGGCTAAAACAGCTAGCATATCGCTAAAAAGTTAGCTAAAATCCAAATTAGCTTGAAAATCCTTGTTAGATACAAAATTAGCTAAAACAGCTAGGATATTGCTGAAATGTTAGCTAAAATCCAAATTAGCTTGAAAATCATTGTTAGATGGTAAATTAGCTAAAACAGCTAGCACATTGCTGAAATGTTAGCTAAAATCCAAGATAGCTTGAAAATCCTTGTTAGATGCTAAATTAGCTAAAACAGCTAGGACATTGCTGAAACGTTAGCTAAAATCCAAATTAGCTTGAAAATCCTTGTTAGATGCTAAATTAGCTAAAACAACTAGCATATTGCTAAAAAATTAGCTAAAAGCCAAATTAGCTTAAAATCCATGGTAAATGCCAAATTAGCTCTAACAACTAGCATATTGCTGAAATGTTAGCTAAAAGCCAAATTTGCATAAAAATCCATGGTAAATGCCAATTTAGCTAAAAAAGCTAGGATATTGCTAAAATGTTAGCTTAAAAACAAAATTAGCTTGAAAAACCTTGTTAGGTGCTAAATTGGCTAAAACAGCTAACGTATTACTAAAAAGTTAGCTAAAATCCAAATTTGCATAAAAATCCATGGTAAATGCTAATTTAGCTAAAAAAGCTAGGATATTGCTGAAATGTTAGCTTAAAAACAAATTAGCTTGAAAAACCTTGTTAGGTGCTAAATTGGCTAAAACAGCTAGCATATTACTGAAATGTTAGCTAAAATCCAAATTAGCTTGATAATCCTTGTTAGATGCTAAATCAGCTAAAACAACTAGCATATTGCTGAAATGTTAGCTAAAAGCCAAATTTGCATAAAAATCCATGGTAAACGCCAATTTAGCTAAAAAAGCTATGATATTGCTGAAATGTTAGCTAAAATCTGAATTAGCTTGAAGATCCTTGTTAGATGCTAAATTAGCTAAAACAACTAGCATATTGCTGAAATGTTAGCTAAAAGCCAAATTTGCATAAAAATCCATGGTAAACGCCAATTTAGCTAAAAAAAGCTAGGATATTGCTGAAATTTTAGCTAAAATCCAAATTAGCTTGAAAATTATTGTTAGATGCAAAATTAGCTAAAACAGCTAGCACATTGCTGAAACGTTAGCTAAAATCCAAATTAGCTTGAAAAACCTTGTTAGATGCTAAATTAGCTAAAACAGCTAGGACATTGCTGAAACGTTAGCTAAAAGCCAAATTAGCTTGAAAAACCTTGGTAGATGCCAAATTAGCTCTAACAGCTAGCATATTGCTAAAAAGTTAGCTAAAATCAAAATTAGCTTGAAAATCCTTGTTAGATGCTAAATTAGCTAAAAAAGCTAGGACATTGCTGAAATGTTAGCTAAAAGCCAAATTAGCTTGAAAATCCTTGGTAGATGCCAAATTAGCTCTAACAGCTAGCATATTGCTGAAATGTTAGCTAAAAGCCAAACTAACTTGAAAAACCTTGGTAGATGCCAAATTAGCTCAAACAGCTAGGATATTGCTGAAATGTTAGCTAAAATCCAAGATAGCTCGAAAATCCTTGTTAGATGCTAAATTAGCTAAAACAGCTAGGACATTGCTGAAACGTTAGCTAAAATCCAAATTAGCTTGAAAATCCTTGTTAGATGCTAAATTAGCTAAAACAACTAGCATATTGCTGAAATGTTAGCTAAAAAACAAATTAGACTGAAAAACCTTGGCAGTTGCAAAATTAACTAAAACTGCTAGCATATTGCTGAAATGTTAGCTGAAAACCAAATTAGCTTGAAAAACCTTGTTAGGTGCTAAATTGGCTAAAACAGCTAGCATATCGCTAAAAAGTTAGTTTAAAATCCAAATTAGCTTGAAAATCCTTGTTAGATGCTAAATTAGCTAAAAAAGCTAGGACATTGCTGAAATGTTAGCTAAAAACCAAATTAGATTGAAATTCATTGTTAGATGCTAAATTAGCTAAAACAGCTAGGACATTGCTGAAACGTTAGCTAAAAGCCAAATTAGCTTGAAAAACCTTGGTAGATGCCAAATTAGCTCTAACAGCTAGCATATTGCTAAAATGTTAGCTAAAAGCCAAACTAACTTGAAAAACCTTGGTAGATGCCAAATTAGCTCAAACAGCTAGCATATTGCTGAAATGTTTGCTGAAAGCCAACATAGCCACATTAATGCATTCCTGCATCCTTTGTAAAGGTATGAAAAAGTCTTGAAGCCATTAAAAATGATGGCAAAATGGTCAATTTACTGCATAACATGTAGTTAAATCTAAAATGTTGAAAGAAAGGCAAAAATGTATCTAAAAATCTTGTTGGAATGATAAATAAGTGTAAATGTGAATGAATCAATGAGATTCTTCCATTGTCACTGTTAGAATGAGTCAGGAAGACATCAAAGGGTCTGACAGGCAGATGTTTACAAACATTGGCCGCACAGGTGCAGGTTCACTGCCTAATGAGACAGAGCAGAATCCCTGAGCTGAGGCTTCAATGTATTTCAATGGAGGTCACTACCTCCAAACAAATGTTCATATCTTCAAAAGTCTTTCACTTATCAGAAAAGTTGAACCCTTGTAAGAATCACGAGGCTTTGGGCTACAATGTGTGAAAGTTTCATGCCTGTAGGTCAAAGCATGTTTACATAATCGCAAGTTAAAAACAGAGTTAGTGATCGAACCAGCTGGAAAATTTAACATTGCAACGTATAGGAGAAATTTGGGTACTTACTGTCAGTCTAGGGGCTGTGGGGGCAAAAGTATTTGCCCTACAGCTTTGAGAGTTAGATTTTATGCATCTAGAGGGATTTTCCTACGTTTTGATGAAAAAATCATGTCACTGCGACAAACGGTGGCCGAGTTACAGCGATTTATCCATTTTTTTTTTTTCTTAAAAAACCTGCTCTCCCCACTCTAGGCTATGACGTCATACACTCTAGATTCTCCTAAAATCGGGCAAAATGTACCAAATTGCCTCATTTCAAACAGCTGTAGTTCAAAAACTACAAGACATATCCAAAAAAAAAGTAATGCGTGTAATCTCCAAAGCTTTCACTACATTTTAAAGTTTAAATGGTGTCTCTAGCTGAAAAATTGTAGGAGGAGATACATTTCAAAAACAGTGCAAAAACGGATTTAAAAAGCGGACTTCCCATTGACTTCCATTATATTTTGAAATTGAAAAACTTTAAAAATTTCAAAAACTATAAATATTTGCAGAATTGTTTAAAAACTGCCAAAAAGTCCACAAAATGCAGAACAAATGCATGTTTAAATTTTTAAAATAGCATAATGTATGCAGAAGTTAGGAATGCAGAAAGTTTGAAGCTGCAAAAGAGCCTTCCCCATGTATTCCTATGGCAAAAATTGCGGCAATTTTGTTGAATTGCATAAAAACCATAAGTTGCAGAAGAAATTTTAAAAGAGAGCAATAATGTCCTAAACAGGCTGAACATTTTGATGCATAAATGGCAGAAATCGCATAAAGTATGCAGAAGATATGGACGACCAAATACGTACGGAAGATTAAGAATATATAAGACAGAAGAACAATAGTTTGATTGCATACTGCAATCAAACTAATAAGACAGAAGAACAATAGTTTGATTGCATACTGCAATCAAACTAATGATTGCATACTGCAATCAAACTAATAAAGAGATACACAAAAACACATTTTAATCTTAAAATCTTTTATATGTGTTCCCAATCGTGAGAAAATGCTCAGAGAACATGTTAAAACACACATTTTCATTGGAGTGGGTTTTTAAAACGTCTGTTCTGTAATGCTCAGCATTAGGTGTAATAGGAAGTAAACTTAACTTCCTATTATTGTTAGTAACATGACAACATTAGGATATTTATTTCTCTCAAGTCAAAACTTGCTTCTGTTTTTGCTAGTGTATGACCCCCCAGCAGCTGATGAGTCTTTGCGAAGCAGCTTCTCACTGTGATGTTGTCAGTGTAAGAGTCAATGCCGTCGCCATTCTGGGTATCACTGGCAGCACATTAGCCAAAGACAAGGGCACAGCAGAAACCCTGCAGGTACCTGTTTTTGGCTCTATTCTTTTTTTTTTTTTTCCTGAGTTTATGCTCATCCTCTGAAGAATTCCTGCTCCTGCAGATGATTGGAAACGCTTTACTTCAAGTTGCCACCAGGGACTCTGACTTGGTTGTAAACGGAGAAGCCCTTGATGCCTTGTTTGACGTTTTTGCGGATGGAGAAGAGGCAGAGACGGCTGCTAAAAACATCCAATTATTGCCTGCACTCAAAACACTTCAACCTGTCTTCAAGGCCAAGGTTTTTGTGCTCAATTAACTTGCTTACTGAGGATTGATCTAGCTAAGGAATACGTTTTATATTTCATCGTCTTTTCAAAGCTTTTATTGTGTTTTTTTTTTTTTCTGATAGTGTTTTTCTTTTCTAATCTTCCAGATACGCAAAGAAGGTCGGAGTAAATACAGCTCTCAGCAGCTGTGTGTGCTAGATAACATCAAAGTCAACCTGAAGAGATTTATCGGCTATCTGGAGAAGGTGGTGAAAAAATAGGAACTTTGTGTATTTTATGCTGTGATCGTCTTGAGCGAGTTTGGACAGGTTTACCAGCAGCAGAGGAGATGAGATTCAACTTTATTGTTATGTTCAGAACGAGGCAATGAAATACCTGAAAAGATATGACACAGTATGAGATGGTATGGATGTAAAACCACCTATTATTTATGTCTATTTTATCCAAAAAAGTTTTTTTTCATATCATGTGAAAGTTAGTTTGAAGTGCTTAACCTGACATTGATTTTTTTTTTTCCCAAATGAAATTTGAATATGACAACATCGTTAAATAAAAGTCAGATCAGGTGTTTGGACCAGACTCCAGTTTATTTATTATTTTTTGCATTATCAACCAACCTTTCACATATGGCCTTAAAAATATATCATGTTTCATGAAGTGGGATTTCCAGCCATATTCAGTTAAATAAAAGCGTTTTCATCATTTATTTTAAAGATCCCACATTACTAAAATAATTCAGCCAAGTTTAAAAGTAAACAAGGCTTTGGAAGGGGGAGGAGCTTAACAGTTTGGATGCCAAACAGTGTGCTTGTGTCTGTCTTTATTTCTGTGTAATTAATGCAGCATTACAACATGCTGGAAAAAAATAATTTTAGGCTAAATTAACTTACCTGGTATATAGACAAGTGTTTGGAAAATACAAATGGTTTCTAGATTTAATAATTAAGAATGCTAAATGGGTTATTTTTTATTACACTTCATGAATGCCGTTAAAATAAGTAATTTTTGGGGGATCATTTTGTGTCAGAAATGTGTGTGGAAAAAATTTTTTTTTGTAACGCCATCAATTAAAGAAACTGTTTTCCTGAGTATGTTTTACAAGACTACGTTTTTTTTCTGTCCTTTACATTTTTTTTGAAATATTTTACTTTTTTTTCAGTGACTGAAAAATCTTGGACTGACCCAGTTTAGAATACCTTTTTTGCAACTTTCCCAATTTTTACATCTGAAATCTGTTGCTAAACAGGAAAAAAATGTTGCGTCTTTTGAGATCATAGAAAATGGGACATTGCCTTTTCTAAAGATAAATAACAAAACGCAACAATAAATGAAAAAAAACAATATAACAAAATCTTCAACATTTTTGCTTATATTTCATTGCTGTGTCATATTTTGCATTTATTCAATTTGCTATGAAATCAGATATCACTGGCATGCAACATTTTAAGATGAACATTTTAATAACAAATCTGCTGAAATTGCTTTTGTTTTTCGATTCAGTTGTGCCAATAAGCAATCACACAACCGGATTACAGTTTTCTGTTGTTAAGGCATACTATAGTAGACTTTGTTATGTAACTTGAAGCTGTTCCCTGTTGCGTAACAACCTTGTCCCCGCTCTCCAACCCCTCCCCCCCCCACTCAATGCTCCGCGCAGGCGCAGTTTCAGCGCCGCCATTGAGGGACCCACGATCAGGAGCAAAGGGTCGGAGGCTCACCAACAAATATATCCAGCTTTCATGCGCGAGTTCGACTTCAGTTAGAATTTCTGTTACCTGACTTGTTTTGTTTCGTTATTACTCGTGGGCGTGTTTGCTTGACAGACCTTGACTGCGGAGGATTTAGATTTTTTTTTCTTATTTTATTTGATCATTTTCTAGAAATAACGGGGGGTGGAGAACCCGAACCAGCGGCAGCGGCTATAACGAGGCTATAGCGAGCTAGCTTACTTAGCTAGCGACCTGGCTAACTGCACTCGAACTGAGCTTCGCTCGGCGGTGGGGTGGGGGGCCCGTTTGCCTTACATTATCGTTTGATGGATCCGAGAATTGCCTGGTTTCAGCCAGAACAACTTGGACCCGCTAACAACCTGTGGATGCAGATTTGGGAGACGACACAAGGGCTCGGGTACCTTTATGTAAATAACTCCTACACCGCTGGACCACAGAACACTTCGAGCTTGAAAACGGCCGTGAACGGGTGGTCTGGAGCCGCATTATCTAGCAGAAACGGTACGCTCGACTCAAACACCGCTGCTGGAGAAGTCAAGACTCAGGTGATGTCTGTCTCTACGGGGGACGGAGACGTAACCGAACAGCGGGACTTTATACCTCTGGACTCCAAAAGCAATCACAACAACCGAGCCGTAGACAGGGGCGGTGTCGGTGAAGGAGGGCAGCAGCAGCAGGGCTGTGGGGTCACGGTGTTGTGTAGGGGCCACGCGGACGGATATCCCAACAAAAGAAAAAGGGAAAATAAAGCGAGCACATTCGGATTTAATTCCAGTTTATTGAACAACTTCAACTTGGGAGGACATGACGCTTACACTGGCACGCCTTGGAAGATCAGAAATTACGCGGACACTGTAGTAGGGTAAGAATTTGGATCATATTGACCCTTTTTTTAAATTTATTTTTTACATTTATGATCACACACAAATACTGACCCCACAGCCTCAGGTTTTTAAAGCGGTGGGGCGTTTACTTACTCTGCTTATCTACTCATTTCCACTCCTTTCTCTTCAGACTGACAGCATTTAAACAGAAAACATTTATTTTTATTAGATTGACTCCTCAACCAAAACTATCTCACTTGTGTTCTTGATACTTAATCGAGTCTAACTGTGGATCTATTTAATCTCCCTCCAAACTGTTGTTTCTAAACTTTTTGAGTAGTAAATTTAGCTAGCAAGTTATATTTTGCAACACATTCCTCATCTCCATTATTGCAAATGAGTTACAACAACAGAGAGGCAAAGACAACAAGAATCGTGGATGCAATGTGTGTGAGTGGAGAAAAAAATCCATATGGATTTACAAGATGCTCCAAAAATAGGCTTTCACAGACTTGTTGGAAGGTGAATCTATTTGTCTCCTACTATTCCATATTTTATTGTGAGATGGTTGGCAATTTTTTGCTCATGTGCGAGGAAACGTACGCTGATGTCATGAATACTGTTCAGCATTTGTAACTGTTTTAATTGAATTCAGGGCACATTTACAGAATCTTGTTTAAACATTAAACTGGATCAAAGACGACCATTCGCAGTGAAAACTGGACTGGAAGACATCCTCAAACCAACATTTTCAGATTAACTGTCTTCCTGTTATACGGTTAGTCTAATTATTTGGAAGCAGAAGTAAATGTGTATTTTTTAAATGTATTTTTTTTCCTGTTTGTAATAGGCAACAACCTGAGATAAGATCCTCCAGGATGTACTAAATCACTGAAACATTTTAAACATCTGCAGTTAGAGCTGCTGTTTTTTAGACAAACTGACCATTTGTAGCCACATTTCTAGCCTATACGTGCTGATTGCCTTTAATGGATGTTTAATACACTGCCAGCTTTTTTTGGGTCAATTGACCTTCATGACCGCAGCAAATATTGCCTTAGAAACTGACCTTAAATGTGAAAATCTAAAAAATGTTAAATATTAATTAGAAAAGCAACACATTAGTGCAAAGAAAAGTACTGGTACACATTTAGCAGTTTATTTTCAACATAATTCTAGTTTCCTAGAGTGCCATAAAATGATCCATGAATATTTTTTCTCAGTGTCTTGTTGCCTCAAATCAAAGATGAGCTTTTCATTGGAATGAATCCCAATCTGTAAATTAATTCCTGGGATGAAATGGCTTGTCATTACAAGCCTATTGACACTTTTTTTGGGGAAAATAATTTCAATATTAGATGCTACATTCTATATGAGGTTACATTACAAAGACAAAACTTGCTATGTTTACTGGCTTCTAATCAGGAGGGACTTTAAAGTCATAAATTGGAATTGAGGTTTTACGGGTGGGTTCTCCATGATTCCTTGTATAAGGGAGACCCCACCATCACCTTTCCTTTTTTTAAAGATACATGTTTGGACATGCATAACACTGAGTTTGAAGTTCAGTCTTTGGCTGATTCTCATTTATAGTAATATGGGAGCGCTGTATTTGCACAAGGACATTCCTTTGTGATAAGCTCTGCTAATACCAGAACATGAAGCTCAGAGCTGGGACCAAACTCGTGGCCTTCTATCCAACAGTGCTGTGGTAAATTACCAGAATGTCAAAATAGCAGCAGACATGAGGGAATTGCATTACTTTTCAAAAATATACACACATGGTTCTAAATTTAGGCAATGAATTGAATGGCTATGTGTGTTTGTCAAATCAGTTTTTCATTTTACTTTCTTATACACTGCAAGAGCACAAAACCAAACAGAGATGTTGTGTTATTTTTGTGTTGTCTATTTAGTTGCCAACAATGTTGATAAACTTTGAGCCTAAGAGTTAAAATGTGCAATATTGTGATCAAAACTATACGTTTTTATTTTCTGGATACCATTTATATCCTACAATGTCACGTTTTTGTTCATGTTTTTTGTGCACACGTAAAAGTGGTTGTTGCTTGTGGTATCAGCAAAAATCAAGCAAGGCTGTGAGATGTAGTTAAATGCATTTTTCCATGGGACAGTTTGTACTCTATATTTGGCTATGTGGGTTGGCTAGGGATGCAGAGAAAAAGCAGCAGAGTTTATGATGGCAATGGATCAGTGTTTACATGCTCTACACAGTCCCACTTCCACTAAATAAGCCAGCCCTCTTGAGAGACAACTACTAGTGCCTTTTTCCTGTCCGATGATACTGCGAGTTTTAAAGGGACTATTTTTCCTCTATTTTTTCTTGCACAGCTTTTGGAGTTCTACTTACACTTAATATGGACACAAGCAGTTTGTGTAGCCTGGGAATGCCGTGACCCTTTTTCTGTCTGAGTGAACAGGTTTAGTTTAGAATGCCTCATTATCTGTTGTCCTGCTAGTTTTATAACGAGGAAGTTGATTAGTACGGAGTAAACTTTTCAGAAAACTCTTTCAAAAAGCATCAAGATTTTAAAATCAGTTATTTGTAATTCTGGGCAGGCCACATGTCTTATGAAAAGCTAGACTAAGAAATCAATTCTGAATATCCATTTTAAGGGACCAATGCAAAATAAACTGTCTAAAAGGCTATCTCCTTACAAAGAACTTGGAATTTACTGTTGCAATCTTCCAAATAATTTTGACATCATTAGTTTTCATCCAAACACCAAACATTTTACAGAAAACAGTAACCATTAAAACAGTTAGTACAAAACCTATATACTTTAGCTTAGATGAAATAAATTAGTTGTCCAAACACATATCTACACGAGAACATTTACTATCTAAAGAGCAAGCATGACCAACCCACCAGTTTGCAACTTTACCCAAAATTCATCTTTTTTATGTGATACGATTATTTATAAAGCCATAATAAACTGCAACATGAAGAAACATCTAGATTACCAAATTCGGTATAGTAGTTTGTCTATTATATCCTTTCATGGGCTGAAGATCAACTAAAAGGTTTTATTTTTCCCCCATTCTCTTTCATACACTTTTAGTGAAAATCCTGTAAAGGCAAAACTGTGAACCTCAGTTGTCCAAACAGCCTCTTTTTCTCAAAGATGACAATTTCCTCAGGTCTTCTAGACCTATCTCGACTTGCTTTGGTTAACATACTACAGGATTACAGAGCTTCAGTTCTCTGAAC
Organism: Oryzias woworae; assembly: GCA_016861445.1. Lineage (NCBI taxonomy): Eukaryota > Metazoa > Chordata > Actinopteri > Beloniformes > Adrianichthyidae > Oryzias > Oryzias woworae. The sequence goes on from BOLG01000035.1 coordinate 34,537, forward strand.
TTCCAACTGTGTTTTAGGGGTGGGGAAAGTATTCTGTTTCATTTTCCCAACTTGTTTGAATCGAGCTGCTTATATGTGAACAGTTTATGCACTACACATGTGTAAATTAATAGTCATAGTTTGTTTTTGAGGTTAACTCAGTTAATAAGTCACTGTAATAAGAGTGTTGAAATGGCAGCTGCTGGTGTTAATAAAACTGTCATTCTAATTCCTTTTAGACACAGCTCAATAAATCTCACACTCGTTACTCTCTGTTTTTAAAGCTTGTAAGTCATTTGTAATTTGAACAGCAAACCTTATTTGGAAATTCAGTTTATGAAATGCATGCCGGTATTGTGACTTACTGGTTTTAGAAGGACCAAAAACCCTCCAATGACAGACAAGCAGAAGCATTGTGACTGGAACTTCCATAATTAGAGCTATGGTCCATTCCACCTACAATGACTGACGTCTGTGTTACACTGCCTTTTCACATTTACTAACTGGCTTTCAGCAAGTGCTGAAATGATGATGATAGAAGTGACTGCTAGCCACTCATTTTAAATTACTTATTTAAAGTTAAATCTTTCCAAACTGCACAGTTGTTCATAAATCTGCCTTCATTAGATCTTATTCTGTTGCATACAAACATATTCTGTATGCCGGCTGTTGAAATGATCTTTTTTATGTTTTGTCTTCTTTTATCAGCCTGAAACCTACTCACTAAAAAACATATCATGTCTTAATGGCAATTTAAATGTTGTTACTACTCCCTGAAATTGTGTCAAGGAGAGAGGAACCATTAATAGCGATAGTCATTTGTACTGGGAAACTTCTACTGAAAATTTGTAAAATTCCAAGGTTACAAAATTAAACGTATCAAAACATTGAGCATTTCTTTATAGATTACATATAAAATAATGTTCAACTATTGCTAATAAATGGCAAAAAATAAAATTTTGAACACATCCACTAATATAGTATTAACACATTCAAGCACATTGCATTAATTGTATGCTTGTTATCATCTCAAAAAAATCTCCCAGTTCTTGATAAAGGATTTCAGGCACATACCTTTTATGTCCTTTAAAATCAACAGTGGTATTTAAATAAAAAGTAATAATAAAAAAATCAACAGTGGAAGTAATGGACAAGTAGAAATAAGACATACAAATAGGTTGCATTGTTTATGTAGCTCCTTTGCACCACAACTTACAGTTTTTGTACTCATCTCTAAAATATCACATCAATGGGTTAAAAAAATTCTTGAAAGTTTTATAGTTAAATAAAATTTTGTTTAATGTTTTTATAAAATGTTGTTTTAATTTGAGAAGTGAGAACAGGATCACTAATTGCTGGTAAAGAAGCTGTCACAAAAGGGGCCTGTGTTGTAAGACGGTAGCTGAAGCACATGATTTCAAGAAATGAAATGCTTAAAAAAACTTTAGGAGCCACAAAAGTTTGTCTTTGTGGCGTTAAGCCAATTTCAAAATTTAGCGGACCGTGTTTAAGCTGGACAATTCACTTGCATAATTTATGTCTGACCAACTTTTGTCACTGGTTGCTTGCGTGTGTGCATTTCAGAGTAACAAGAGCTGTTTGGTCATATTGGACAACAATTGGGACCCCCATTTTGCTAGTGAAAAATTAATGAATTTGTCATCTGTGAAATGTTGACACCTCCACTTCTTTTTCCACTGTCTTAAATTTAAAAAAAGCTGGGCGTGATGTGGCTTGTTTGCCTCCTGGCAACCATGTCAGCTGGCAGAGCTGTTTGTGTGAAGTTAAAATGTCCTGCATATGCAGCAACATGGACCAAAACCCTTGAAAAACATTCAGCTCTTTGTGTTGATATATGAAAAAGTTTTTTTTCATAATTTTTTCTAGTTTGATCTTGTTCCTTAAGCTACATCATAATTCATTTTAGAATTTAGTAACCATGTTTTATGATTTATTATGCATATAATTACGCAAATAATTAAAACATTTAGTCAGACGGATGCTATGATTTGTGAATTATGAAATCAAAACACCTTTACTACTCCCTTTAAGTGCTGTCGAGCTTGATTTGATCTTTACCTGCTTTCACTGTTGCAGCCAAACATGAAGTCATTTTAGCACCACACCCTTTCTCCCAGTAGTTTGAAGCTTTCCCTTTGCACCTTTAAGTTATATGTCTCATCTCTTCACCTAGATTCTAGGTTTTTAACATTAGCTTAAACATTTTTTCTTTTGTTATTTAATCCCTTGATTAATTCTATTACAGAAGTAAAATGTGTTCATTTTTGTAGTACACCACTTCATTGCCACCATGTAATCTCGTATACAAATGTGGTATAAAAGTATGTTTTAAAATCTATTTGTCTAGTCGCTAATTATGAGTCATTAGTTAGATAATACACAATAAAAGTCTTTCCATACAATTATCTTGAATTATTTACCAAACAGTAAGAGTTGTGCATCTGTCCAGAGGTAAATTAACATGCATACTATCAAGGTGAGGAGTTGTACCTCTGGGTAACCTGACTGGCACACAACTCGTGCATTTGCTGAGCTACACATTTCCAAGCTATTACATCAATTTACTTTGATATTGTGGGATTGCCTGATAAGCATTGCCAAAGGTCCATGTGCTTTCAAGAACGCTACAAATATAAATGATTATTATTACATTACAAATATGGAATTTGATGCATAATGGTGGCCTGTGCGTTTGCTTAAGTAGCCTGTTTACTGTGAAATGAACTTACTGAGTCGGGAGCTCCCTCTTCCTCTACCCAACAGAAAGTCACATCCTCCCTCACTGTGGCAGCTTGTAACATGCATGCCTTCAACCTCACACCATTTTCTCACACAATCCATTGTGTAAGCGTGCCATTATATCAGGGCTCTAATTTCACAAGCCTGTACACAGGCCATGTAATTTTAACAACTAGCTGTAAATTTGGGTTTTTACTGTGTCAAATTTTTGCCCTGCTCTATAAAGCTGTTATCCTGAAAGGGTGTTCAACAAATATATTGCAAACAAGTATGTATAAAATACAGGGAGGGAGTATTTTGTGGGCATAAATAGTATACAGTCTTTGTATTTTTAAGTTTTGACTGTTGGAGTACAGCTGTATGTACTTCATAAATCATAGTTTTAAAGGAAAATATTTCATCTAAAAAGACTTTTTTTTTTTGCAGTTTGGTGTTCAGTAGCTGGAGAGTTTCGGTAATACAAATTATTTTCAGTTTCTGTGGCAGAACATACAGCACTGAGCTGCTGTAAGTTTGTTTTTCAAAACACTTTTGGTCATGTTTTCCAGTGTTTACCTTCGATTTCTGGGTAAACTTAATTTATTTGTTTTTACATAGCATTTGTGAATGGTTTTTCCAAACTCTACTAACACAAACGTTTTCTTCCTCTTTCTAAACACACGCCCCTTTTTATGGGTACACTTGCCATTTTTTATACTGCCAATGAAGATGCCTCTTCCCAGAAACACGCGTACCTGGAGTTTGTGTGTACCTAAAGACCTTCATTTACAACAAATTTACCTGAAAACACATGAAGTCTTCTGGAATAATAGGTTACTGTAGGGCTACTAGGGACAGCAATGGGAAAGAAGAGCAAGAGCTGTGGGCAGGATCTTGTTGTGGAATTTCTTTTCATCAGAAACATAACTTATGTGTTGTTTAAGCGCTCTGGAAAAAGAGGCATGTGGTTTAAATTCAGACCTGTTGTACAGAAAAAGAGGCAAAATATTATTTTACTATCGTAATGCACATGTTTGTCACATGCATTTATTGAAACAAATGGTTATTTGAGTGTTTGTCAGTGTTGTATTATTAAGGTATGACATACAGGTTAGGTCACACGTAAACAAAAGGATGACTTTTTCTTCAGGTTTTGGAAAGGGTGTGCCTGGCAAGCTTTGACTGCCAGTGGAACTTTTAAACTATGTAAATGTTGTTTAATCAACAAGTGATGTTTTAAGAAGTTAAACATGTAGGTATGTACTGATGTTTGCATGTTTTGCATTTATTAAAAAAACTATCATTATAGTCAAAATTGGTCTGTTTCCATATTATTATATTTAGTAAATTTAGTAATTTTTTGGGTGTGACATGTAGTAAAAGTGAAACCTGTGGAATACACATGATTGAAAAATCACACTCATTTTGAAAACTTTAAGTTTAAAATATTTTAAATAATATTTTAATAAGTTTTAAATATTTCTTTGATATGTTTGTTTATTTTAATTTTAATCACAGGAAAGTAATTATTTCTTAAGCGTGGTTTGTGGTCCTGCAGTTTTTGTTTTCCCTCACAAACTTGTCCTTAAGTTTGTGCACAGTAGTCAGGTTAGTGAAAAGGTCAGCTCGGTGGGCAGAGCGACCTGTACCAAGGTCAGATGTGGTCCTCTTGCTTAGAAAACTCTTGCTGTGTCAGCGTTTCTTTTTAGATTGTCTGCATCATGGCAGAGGTTCCTATGTTTTTTCCAATGGAGTTTCTAAATTTTATTCCTATGAATATATATTTTTAGAATCACTCAGTTGTCATGATGTCTAAGCTTTTATCTGGACAATCTGATAATTTTCTGGAAATTCCTTAATTATTAACACCAAACTAACCTGTATGCCTGTCAATTGAGCTAGTGTTTACTGCTTTTGACGACTGCTTTTTTTTAACAGCTTGTAGAAATTTTGCAAAAGGAGTTATCAAGTCTTTGTATTTGCAATTTAAAGTCCCCACCCCAATCCTTTTTGATCTACTGTGAAAGCATTTTTAGTGATCTTTCATTTAATAAAAATGCATTTTTAGGCGCACCCCCCAAAAAAATAAACAGATTTTTTTCAGACATTGTTTGCCAAAGCAGCAAGTAGATCATTAGAACTTTGCCTCTGAGTTGTGGGCGGGACTTTTGGTGTGGAAATCTTTGTTTACTCACTCTCTGGATAACTTACAGCCCCTCAAGCTCCCAACCTACATTACCTCTGAAACAAAAAATTGGAGCAAAATGGGGAGCTATCCAGCCGTACAGTTTTTTAGCAAGGTACATGCTCACACAAGGAAAACAACATCAATTGATTTTTTTTGTCTGGAAATGGATGCATCAGAATAGAGCAAAGCATGGAGCTTGAGGCCTGCCGATTGTAGTTTGTATCAAACAAGTAGAAGCTTTTTCAAATTGAATTTTTTATCTGGTCCTGTTTCACAACGATTTGAATAAAGAAATATTCAAACAAGTAGCTTTTTTACTATTTTTTTATTTATTTATGTCCTCCATCATTAGAAATTCTACAATGACGTGTAAAGTCCCACTTCAACCATATTTTTTTCTTTTGTAAGATTATTTCCAGTGAGCTTTTACTATTGTGCAGTTTTTATCCAACAACCAAAAAGTCTGTCGTTTTTGAGACATATTTTATTTCCAGCAGTAGATCGATAGAAATTAGTGCTATCAGTCGATTCAAAAAAGGAATCAGATTAATCACAATTCAAAAGTGTGATTAATTACTGTGATTGTGATTAATCACACGCAAAAATAATGGCGAGCAATATTTGATCAATCCAGCCATAAGTCAGAAGCCAGTTCAGATGAGGAAAACGGGAGGAGAAGTGGAGTGGAGGAGAAAGACTTTGGCCACACCCTTTCAGTAACTGTGTCTGAGCTTTTTCAAGCATCCCGTTTTCTGATCCACCGCGATTTAAATGAGAACAACCTCAAACATATTATAATCCTAAATTATTTGATATAAGTCCTCTATTATGATAAAAATGCTACAAGAACATGTTAAAAACACACACAAAAAAAATCATTTTAATCTGAATGGGTCTGTAAATGCAACAATCATCAGCTAAATTTGTAATTCAGTCTCATTTCATTAGACTGATGTCCAATCAAATTTTTGAGTCATTGTAACTTTAATTGGTGTTCTATGGCAAAGTCAATGTTGATACCTTGGAAATGCCTTTGAGCAAAAGAAAAAATAAATTAACTGAAATAAAAACCTCAAGCCAGCTCCTCTGAAAATAAACAGATTCCATGGTCAGTAGAATTATATCTGTTTACTCCCAAGTTAGGATTTCCTGTCTCATGCTTTATATAGACTAGGTGAATCAGTTGTTTGTTTTCTTTTCTTATCTCTGAAAAGCTGACTGAGAAACGAGGAGTGTTTGTTTTGAGTTAGAAACTTTGAATGTGCTTGATGGCATATTTTTACATGCTTTTTGTGTGACTGCACTTTCTTCTTTGCTTGCAGGTTACATGAGGAGATAAGGACTTCTATGACTACATTTCTCCTCGGCCGAGGAAGAGAAGATGAGACTGGGAGGTGGTGGACAGAATCAAAGGAGTAATCCACGATCTGTGGCCCAGCGCCGAGGTATGCTGGCCCGTGTGTATGCCTCTGATCATCAGCCCAAGTGTCTTTACCTGCTAGCCTAAAATGAATTTGTAGAGCAGTGACATTTCTGTTAAATAATTAGCATCAATTACACTGAAGAAGCTGTATATACACAGTAATAGTTGACAGAGGAGTCATTGGGAATGATATAAGGTCAATGGCAGCAAAACGTCAGCCTTTTATTTTCAACCTCTTCTTCTTAGTTATCTTCCAGCTGCCGCTGCACTCTGGTCATTTTATCAGCATCTATTCACTATATATATATATATATATATATACTGTATATAACTACTTTGATCTGTTATAAGCAACTTCTTTCAAAATAATATCTTTTTTATTTGGAGAAAAACTGCAGGATACTTTTACAACTCCTGTAATCTTTGGGCTTTTGTTCGTCACACCAGTGGAAGCCGGACTGTAGAAATTGTCCAATTAGCTTAGAGCCCAGATGTCCTTCAAACATCTTCATGACAATTTGACAGGTCAACCATTTATTTAAAATGAGTATAAAGTGTATGTATTTGCAAAGAATGATTACATATAATGGCAATGTGTCAATGAACACAATCCGGTTTACCATGTTGACACCAACGCTTTATCATCACTCGCACTTTAGCATAGTCAGTACTCAGTTCATTTACAAGTTCTACAATTAGCTTAGCTCTGGACTTGGCTTCAACCAAGAGTTAATACTACAGTGTGATGCCGGATGTGGGGAAGAGGTTTTAGACATTAAAGTAAGGCTTTAGACTTAAGTCTATTTGTGTGTCAGTGTGTAGGAGGTTAAAAGAGACAGTAATGGATAATTTTAGCCCCGTCAGTAGCATGCAGGTTAGGAGATCAATGGATAAAGAAGGCTTTCGTTGTAAACAAGCTGCCAGTTTTAATTATTGTATCAGTATACCATGAAACAAATAATTTGTAACAGAACCAGCTGTAGAATACTCTTTTCTCCACATGCGGGCAGTCATTACTTAAATATTGTAATTATAAACTTTTCCCTCTATTACACATTGGTCTAAATTTTGCATTGAATTATCATTTATTTTTTGTATCCATAAACAAGTTTTTCTGTTTAAATATTAAATTTTCACTCACTAATTTCCTCTTTGTAGTTTTGTCTTTGAGCTGGAATATTTTGACACCAATCTTTTCATGGTTAACTTGACACACTTTATTAGTTAATTTGTTTCTTTGATATTCTTTTTTTTTTTTGACTTATTGTTTTTTATTGTGATCCAACGGTTAAAACCAACACATTTATAATTTTACATACTGTGTTTTCTCTATTTAGGCAATTAATTGTTTAATTAATAATTAATTTACTTTGTTGCTTAGGGGGGACTAGGGCAGCGCGGCTATGTGGAGGATGATGGGTCTGTATCTGATTGACAGTGACAATGAGGTTCGCTAATGGGTTAGCTTGAGGTAACTAGTGGATCCTTCTTGATTGTCTTGATGAAAATAAGAAAAAAAGTCCTTAGGTTCAGGAGCCCGAGCAGACTGCCTCCCCATCAAATGGGGGATTATCTCACAAGCCAAAGAAAAACAGTTGTAGACTAAAGTGACTATTCCCACGTATTTTTAAAATGCGTAAAAGCCAGTCTGAATCTTTTTCTTGGCCACATGGACGGAGGAAGGTTAAGTTAGGATTACAGTTACGGTTGAGGTGAACCACCAATGATTTTTGAGTGCGGATGTTTCTGCAAGTCGCTGCTCCTCCAG
>BOLG01000036.1:0-68084 GCA_016861445.1 Oryzias woworae
TTTTCATTCAAGGGTGGTTTGTGAAAAGCAGGGAAAGAGACTGCGATAGACAAAGGGGTAGAGCCACTTTACAAAGGACACGATGGGAGGATGACGAGGTGCTTTCGTAAGATAAAAGAAAGGTAAAAGAGCTAATGGCTGCAGGCTAATAAAGGTGGACATGATCTTTCCTTCTTTTCAATTACAAAGCAGTGTACCTTTATGAGAAGGAAATAAAAAGGGACCTTCTTAGCTCTATGCAGCACAAGTTCTTCTCACAATGTAACATATGCAACATCTGCTCACAGCAAGAATGGGATTCTGAGAGAATCCTAACAGACACGCATGCCTCCCTGATAAATTATTTGTTTGAAACTAATAGCGCTGTCGTCATAAGCAGGACTATTATTTTTTATTAGGTTACTATTCTTCCTTTTGTTGGTTAACTTAGGCTGAATGTGAATTCTTCCCTTCTCCTTTCCTCTACATTTAGCCCTCCAAACGGAGAGATATGGAAAAATGGTGTCTCCGATTCAAAACGTCACTTCTACTCGATGATGTCATCAATAGTTGCCAGTCAGCTACGTTAGAGGAGAGCTTCTAACACTTGAATATACAAAGCAGTGGTTTTATGACTTCAAAAATGTCACGCTAAAACAAAAAGTCATTGTTTACATTTAAATGTAAACTTCTGTGCTTCAGAGCACACCCACATGAGAAATAGTGCTTCTCCTTTGTGGCATAGCGCGACACGGAACCGCCTCGTAATGGAGGGTTCTGTATTCGTAAATTATTATTAGCCTATGATAGCTCCTCAAAAAAATGTTATAAGAAAATGTAAAAAAACACAAAAAAGACTATTTTCATTGAAGTGGGTCATTAATGCACCTTATAGTTTGGTGTTCATTATTTGTGAAAAATAATATAATCAGCTTTTTACAAAAATGTTTAAGCATTTTAAGGTGAATATAATTAGTTTGTAATATTGTTGACATTATTTTGTTTTAAGTTGAATTTAAGTTGAGCTTTGTAATATCATTACCAGCTCTGAAAAGGTGTTTACAGTTACTGATCAAAAATCACATGCTAAAAGAGAACGTTTTTCTAGTATTTTGCTTTTGCTAACCCTTTTGTTTTTCTGTCTTTTTCTCTATCTTGCTTGCCTGTTTCCACTTTTCGGTTAAAAGGTTAACAAGTTATGGCATTCCATTAATATTAGACGGCATGATGTCTTCGGTCTGTACACATGTGTTTACAGCTTGTATGCAGTGTCTGTCTCTGAGTGAGCATGGCAGTTAGTCCACCCCAGGGAGTGGCATTTGTGTGCAAGTGTGTTGGGGGGGGTTCTATTTTCAGCACTTTTGGAGCGAATACATCTGGGGAAAAGGTACAAGTTCAATCAAGCAAGTATGATTTGCAGAGCCAGCTTTATCTTTTTCTTTTCCTTTCTTTCTTTTCCTTTACTATCAAATTTTATTGCTTATTTTACAACATCTTTGTTTCTTTGTTTATTTGTTCATTCCCTTCTCTTCATTTACTTTTAAAGCTTCAAGGCCAAATTATTATTTTTTTACTTAGGTTTTTATTAATACCAAAAACTATATTTAAACAAATTCACAAAAGCTATGCTACCTGCAAACACATCTGCATAATCAGCCAAGCATTTATTATCTTTTTGGCATTCAGATGACACTTTCCATGGCAAAACCTTGTTCTCTTCTCTCTTTGTTCTTTAGACGTGTTTATTATTCTAGAGACTATGCTTTTCTTTTGCGACTAGTCTGTTGTCTTTTTCTTCCCCAAATTTGTTAAAGGCTGTTGAAGCTCAGTGAGATACCATTTTAAGTAATGATCAAAATCTGTCTCTTTATTTAAAAAAAAAAAAAACATGCACAAATTGTGCCAAAATGTTGTTTGCTTTCTAACGGGAAACTTAGTTGCATTTCAAAAAGTGAAGAAAAAGCAAAGTACTAACTAATCAGATTCTTTTTAAGAATTTTTCTTTCAGTCTAAGGTGCAGGAAGTAATTTTACAGATCAAAAGCATCTCTCAGCTTTGCTAGAAGATATTCTAGTCACTTTCTTGTGAAGCTAAAAAAAAGGTTTGAATATTTAAGCTCCGCCTCCCCATGCTAGATTATAACCACAACAGTTTGCTGAATTGTTCAGTAAAGTTATCAAAAGGAATCAGATAAAAGGGCCTGACTGATTAAAATATTTTCATGCTGTGAAGTTGATTAAACCATCAAAAGACTTCTCATTTGAAGGAATAGATTACAGACTATGGCTCTGTGCTCCAACGGCATGACCAGATGACAGAGGTATCACTAAACACTTCTCATTTAGACCACCATGGCTATAGACAAACAACACATGCACACAAAATCACACAGCAGGAAAGTTGACATTGCCACTTCGATCGATGTAGCTGACCACTGCTGCCGTCAGTACCAACCGAGTTACATGACACACTCCTACAGTGAAGAGCTTCCCATGGTGCTGCAGTCAATATGGGTTAATGGCGTAACGGACTCTTTTCTCTTTCTTCCCTGACCACTCACGCTCTGTTGATCTCTTCACCTTGCTGGTGTACTCACATACTCATACCTGCAGCAGGACTCGACCATGCAAGTTGATAAATCCTTTAAAAGTCCTTCCTCCCTTTAATGATTTGCTGTGTTTGCTCGAAGAAGCTTCCCTGCTGGATCCACTTGCTTTGAATAAACTTGCCAACCTATTATTCTCAATGAAGGGCACAGAAATACTTTTAGGGGCAGGTCGATAGGAAGCAAAAAAAAAAGCATCAGCACCAGCATGAGAAAAATGCAGTGAATGTCAGTGGTAATCATAGTCACGGGTACATAACACTTTTAGAAAAAAGGGGGAAATTATTTATTATGAGTGCAATAAATTATTTGTCTTAGTTCAGTTTTGAGTCCTCCTCTTAGACAAGAAGGGATATGATGTAGACATGCCTCACATGGCATACATTGAAGCTGATGTGTTTGAGATGTTTTTTTTTTTTCATCATCTCACATCTTAAAGCAATTTTAAAAATATGCTTTCACCAAACCCATTTATTTATGTCTCGTTCTTTCCTCCCCTTCAACCATACTTTTAGTACATTTCCTCCTTCATTTGTTCAAAAAAATGTTTATTTTCCTTTGGAAATAGTGACACATCTTTAAGCCTGTTAAGGGTTTTCAGGTCAGATTAAATCTGCTTGATTTTCTTGAATCTATTGGCTTAAAAAATGTTTGGATCTAATCAAAGAAGTTCTTATGACTATCTAGTAAATGTAGTCCTAAAAGGTGCATTTCAAAAGCTGTGAAAATTATATTGTCTTTTGTTGTTCAACATAGAAGTCGTATAGAAAAAAATAGGCTACTTAAACTCTAAAAAAGTAAACATTTTACAATAAAAATAACAAATCCAAGTCAATTTATGTAATTGCATTGGTGAAGTCATTCATGTTGCTCTTTTTTAATTGAATTCAATTCTAACTGAAGACCATTTAAAATAAACTGGCAATTCACACATCCTAAATGGTGTCAGGGTTGACGTGCGGACACAAATGCAGACGGCACCATTAAATGCAAAGTCTTTCATTTATTCGAATGAAGTACTCAAAACCCAGAACTTAAACTCATGAAGGCACAAAAAAAAAACACCCGACAACCAGTGCAAGGGAGACGAGGACTTATAACCAGGAGGAGAGGATGAGGTATTGAAAACAGGTGTGCCAATTAAGGAGGGAGGGAACACACACCAGGAGGAAGTGTCAAGAGACCTGAAAAAGCAGAGGAAACACAGGAAGTACAACCAACAACAAAATAAAACAGGAAGTGAAACCAAACACAACAACAACCAATGTCCTGGGTCCATAACCCCACAAATGGATGGTTTGCTTCAGCAAAAATGCTTCCAAGAACAAATTTGGTCTGATAAGAAACTAAAGTCCTGTGCTTTTCAGTTGCAAGCATTTCCTTTTTTCTGCTGGTATATTTGCTGTATTTTCACTGCAGGAAGCCGAATCAATCAGCAAACTCAATGTTTTTAACTTAATAACCAACCAGTAACAATTGACGCTTAGCACAGTCAAAGCACACAATAGTACATTAAAATCAACAAGGCAATTTTTTTAATCACCACAATTCTTATTAACTCTTTTTCTTTCTTATAATTTTTTTTACAATTTTTTTAAATTCATCCACAGTTTTGCAGATGAATTCACACCACATTCTTCAAAGAAGTTATCGTATCAACACAACATTGATAATAAGTAAAATGACTCCCTTCTGCACACAATCTCAATTCTGTGGATGCAAAAGCACAAGTAAATCATGTTAACTGCATATTAGTGCAGATATTAAAATCTCCATTCAAAAGATTCATTCTCTTTACTGCATTTAATTCTGTTTGACATTAACAAAAAGCTTGCCAAAAGTAAGCAGTTATTTGCCAACACAGTGCTACTTTACATGGCACACGTTATGAATCTTGCAATGCTCCATAAATAGTTTAATATGATTTTTCTTTCCACTTTTCATTTTTTAAATTTTATTCTTGCTTGTTTAGGCCTGCTTTATTTCCCTCTATATTTTCCTTCACACTCGTAAATGACATGAGCTGATACCTGGTTCAACAGTTTGCCAGTAGTAACTTGACAAATGACAATCACAATTTAAACTGAAATTAGAATTAAAAATTATATTCATTGTTTCCTTGGAGTTAGAATGTTCTTTAGTGATAAATCATAGAGTTTTGGAAAGCCTGTTCATTTTTTTTTAGTGTTGTCACAATAAAGCTCAGTATATAGGTTTCACCCATGAAAAATTTGCCAGCTCTTCCTCACTAGTACCAAACAGCTTATATTGCTGTTGCTTTGACTCTTGATTTGAATCTTCTGGCAACCGTTGTGAGCGTAAGCGCCGCAACAGTGGCCAGTATAGGCGTCTAATTTAAGAGTTGGCAAGCCATTAAATTTACAGTGGGGTAACAGTATTTGTCAGTAACTGATTCTGCAAGTTGTCCCACGTAAAAAACCAGAGTGGTCTGTAATGTTCATCAAAGATAACTTCAACTGTGGGAGACAGATTGTAAAAAAAGGAATCCTGGAACCACACTGTATAATTATTTTTATTTGTAAAATGTGTCAGGGAATAGTATTTAGCTCTACAAGCAAGCAAGCAAACATTTTTGTCCCCCAGGACTGACTCTCTTCTTCTATAAGAAGAGCTCTCCTATCTTACACTTGTTACCTGAATAAATTGCACATTTTGAATTGGTTATCTGGACGAAAAAACACCTGTCACACCTTTAAACAGTCAGACTGAAACCTTTCTGCAATGACAAGACCACAAAGCTGTCTAAGAACAGCACACTACAACAGCTTGGCTGTTGAGTGCATGTATGATTCTTCTGTCAAGAATTAAGTATTTTTATCATAATTGTAAATACCACAAGATTTTACCTGGAAGCTTTCTGCACGCAATACAAAGCAACAACATACAAAGACAAAACACAGATCTGCTACTTTATTAGATTAGATTGGCAAATTTTCATGGCCACAGACTGCGCACTAAGCTCTGCTTTTTCCCCTACAGAAACATTTTCCTTACAAATCAGTATTTAAAAAGGGTAAAATATTCATTAGCAAGAGATTTATGCCAAAATATTTAGCTACACAACAGACATTCACCAAGCTGAAGTTTCTTACTTTTGTGCTATACATAAAAAAAAGCAATTGGTGGCTTCCTTGTTGATGTTTCCATCTGTTGAACATGTCATGGTGGAAAAAAAAGTATTAGAGATTATTTTTGAAATCATTTGTACTGGTTTTATCTGTGGTATCATAATTATGATAGATATGCAATCAGACTTCAAAAGTAGTTTTTTTTTTTTGCATCCTAAAAACTATAATATTTATTAATATTATGAAACAATTCCTTTCTTCTGTAGTGCAATTTTCTGCAATGCTTATGTGCTGCCCTCTGAGATTTAGCAAGCAAAAAAAAGTGAAAAAAGCACCACTAAATAAAACTGCTAAAGGCAATTTAAAAAATATATGACAGAATCTTTTTTATGCGGGAAATCATGTGTAAGAACACAGAATTCCCATGCAGGCTCCTGGGTTTTTTTTGTTTGTTTTTTTCTTTAGCTTTTTGTACTTTTCAAACAGTTGGTGGCTTTGGAGTTCCTTCTGTAGTTTGTGCAAAACCTTGCATCAAGTCAGCAGACTGCAGCAGCTACTAGAGGAGTTCCTAATCTGTTTAACACAAATTAGACATATTGGGGAGGGAAGAGAGAAGGACAGTGCAACATTAGAAATAACTGAGCCAAAGTGAGCTAACATGTCTATGAATCTTTTCTTATAGAACAATCTTATATTTAACATGACCAGGTGATACGGTGGTTTTTTATGAGTTTTTGACTTTAATGTAAATCGTTTTAAGAGCAGATGTCATGCGTCATTTTGTCAAATAAAAAAAATGAGAAAAGTTCAATTAAAGTTTTGATCAAAAGAAGTAACAAAATAGTCTGTGGGATATGAATACTAAATATGCAGACAGATTATTACTTATAAAAATATGTAATTATTTCCTTGTATATTCCTGCTAGACCCATAACAGAGGAGTAAAAGCCCTGCTTGTTGTCATTATACACCATAGCTGCATTTATGACCTTCTTCCCAATTGTGCAAACAAAGAAGCAACACTGCACTTTTTGTTTGATAGGTTTGAGCACTTAAGCAACGCTTACAGGGTGTGATGGTGGCCAGTCTTACTGGTAAATGACAATTATGGGCATATTTGAGGCAAACCATCTTTTAGCAAAATCTGAAATATGGAAAATATTTGGCATTTTTTTGTGGCTACAGAGCCCTTGCTTAGCTCCAAAATCCAAGATTCCTTGACTTGTATTCTGAGACGCTTGGAACCTAACAACAACAGAAAGGATATTTGGAAACAGGTTTTAGAAAAATAAAGAATATAAAGAGTATGATTAAATGAAATGAAATAAATAAATAGGCAATCAAAGTTACAGTTGTAGCAACAGGCCTCAACACTGATCTGCTTCAGTTACCAGTACTTGTTAGGACAGGGGTCTGCAATCTGCAGCTCCAAAATATGAGCAATGCAACCACTATTTTATAGAGACGAACAAAATGCAGACCTGCAGGAATAAATGCACTTGAAGGAACCCCCATATAACAGGTAGACTCCTGGAAGGTAAGATTTTAGATGTTTCATCACAAACTCCTCAGGATCTCAAAATAAATGGCAGCTATGAAAGAGGCAGTAAACAGTCTATGAACAAAGCAGATCTTATAGAACCAGCTGGATGGAAAAATCAAAGTGTAACACTCTCTACCTTCATGTATTTGGATTCCTCACTAGGATTATAAAATGAACATGGGAGGAAATAAGCCAGTGGCATAAAAGCAACAATGAATGGAAAGTTCTAGTCTAAGTCCAGTACCTGGAGACAGTGCAGTAACTTTAAGGGAAAAGAGGTGTATTCTAGTAAGCATTATAGCATTATACTGAATGTAACAACAAAAATCCTGGAGTACATCAGGAAGATTGCCCTAAGCAATGAACTCCTAAGCAAATGCCTGAGGCAGCAATGCAGCTTTCAGCATCCCTTCACAGCATGCAGCACCAACAAGCTGGATGAGTGACAAATACTGAGCAGTCTTACCAGAGGCTTGGAAGACAGGATATGTTGCATTATTTTGGAATGTCATAAGTGGCTAGAATTGTCCACTGGACTTCTGTGCTGAGCATGAGTTTATTTCTTAAGGGCAACCAGACAATAATGTTTAAAAACTGAGTACGTAAGTGCTGAGAGATGTACCAATTCTAGATGAGTGAGAACAACATCTGGGGCAAGGAACAAGCCCAAACAGACCCAAGGAGCATGCACACAAACATAACACACACAATCACGTGCAGTAGTACTCGCAGTTACACACAAACAGATGGTAAAATAGCTTCTATTTGCTACTCTCCACCTTCTTCAAGGCTCAAAGCGCTTTACAATCACAGTCCCGTTCCGAAACACATACATGCATTCTAACAAAGTGCTAACCAGGCCACTGGGAGCAAATTGGGGTTTCTTAGTCTTGTCAAAAACACTGTGATACATAGACATGAACATGTGATCTGGGAACAGAGATTGATCCTTCCACTTCGACCGCTCAACAGCTACAATTGTGTGTATTGTACTTTTGTGCACTTCTCCAATGTTACAAGAGTGCCCATCAATGTTTGGCACTTGTTGTTTGCTTTTACTTTACCGTTTTTCAGTTCATCTTCAACCTCTTTCAATTGGGTTTAACTCTGAAGACTATTCTGCTCATTTCACATTTTCACAACTAGCATGTTGTTGTTGTTGTTTGTTCTCCTTTTGTATTTCTGGCTGAGACAGACCACTTTGAGATACAGAAGTCCTTTTTCAACAATTCAGTAATGCATCTGGCATTTTAACACACACTCACTATTTTAGTGTGTGTGCGTGTGTGTGAGTGGTGTGTGTGTTGTGTGTGTGTGCATGCATGGCGTGTCAAGCTGATGGGGACATGTATGATGGGGGATGTTGGGGTGTGCAATGACAAAGAAACAGTATACTTGAATAAGAACATGTGCTTTAAACTTAACATTAAACAGTTCTGACAGTAGATGTGATCATCATTTCACTCAGTCATCTGACGTCTGCATTTTGGAGGACTGATTATAAACATAGACGTACAAACAAAAAACATTAACATAAGTAAAGCCTCTTAGTTTAGTGTTGTGTCCGGAGTGGTAAAAATGAGTTTATTTTACTATTATAAGATCATCTCATTAAAAAAAAGCGTAAATACAGTAACTAATTGTCAATAAGAAACAAGACTACTTTAAAGCTCCATGCAAAAGCTGACTGACTGAAAAACGGACTGAGACGTAGTCAAGAGAATCCGATCGATTTTCAAAACCAAAAGATTTTTCAGAATAAAAGATGTTCAGATGTTGTCATTTTGCTCCGCTGACCAAACTTTACAGCTCAAGTGATCAAAAGAGTACCTAACAGAATCTGGTTATTTTTTCAAAATAAAGATATTAAGGATTCAAAACCAAAAGTACTTTTATTTCTTCAGATTTCACAGCCCAGTGGCAATTGTTCCATGAACTGGTACCAGCCCGCAACCCAGTGGTTAGGGACCGCTGCTTTAGACAGTCAAACAAACTATAATTTCAAATTGTTGATCTCAAACCTAAAACAAAATAAGCAAATAGGCAATGGGGAAAAAAACGCTCTAAGTACAATTTGAAAAATACAAAGAAATGCATTTAACATATCAAAAAATGATAATGTCTCAAACTATCAACATTTACCAAAATGAGTACAACCTCATAACAAAACAAACAAAAGCTTGTTCTTACCTTCATACACAGCTTTGAAGCCTTGTGCACTCACAGCAAATCTGTGGTAAACCACAAGGCCAATATGGATCCACTACTGACTATAGGGGAGGGAAGCATGAATCCTGACAACCTATAAGACAAACAAACAAACAAAAAAAGAAATTAAGGTTTGGCTTTTCATTTGTGTTAAATACAGTACCTGTAGACATAAAAAACAAACTGTATTTAAAAGGATGATATATAAAACCTGTCAGAAAGCACAGAATAAAAAGATAAACAAGCACAGTCAGTTCTATTTATCTGCCTAAATCATTTAATATGACAAAAAAAAAACAGAAAAATTCTCATGGTTTACTTCACTTGATTAATCTATTTTTATTGCGTATTTAATCTGCAATAGAATAATATAGACAAGCATTTGTTTCTGCTCATCAATCTGTAAAATTTCAAGATCTTTTTCAAACTTTTTTCTGGGATATCTATGAAGAAAAACATTCTAGAAGAATTGACTCATGGAGGAAGTTGGTAAGTTTCGTTTTCAGTCGCAAAATTTCACAATTTCTCACTTTATGTAACACAAAAAAACAAAAAAAACTTAACAAAGAAAAAAAGCAACAACTTCTTTTTAAGAGATTTCGTCATAGCATTTGGAAAAAAATAATGCAGAAAAAACATTGAACATATTTCTGCAAATTACCAAGGCATGCTGAAGCACAATAGGTACAAGTAGTCCTGACCTTGTTCAAAAAATATATTTTTTAGAAAGACTGAAATAAAGAAATGAAGCAAAGCTGACTCTAAACACCTGCACATTATGTCTAAGAAAAGGGAAAAAAATGCACAATAATATTTTAAGAACTTCATCTTTTTTTGCATTGTTACAGCAAGCAGCAAACCTTTGAGCCACACTTCCATCTATTTTCCATCTCTTGTCCGGGAACGGTGTGTGGAGTCATGTTTCTGAGCAAAGGGCTCCAGATCGCCTCAAAAAAGGACAGTCTTGCTTTATGAAAATAATTTTGTCCTATAGTGTGAGCATATATAATCACATTTTAAATGGGAAACATTATGTTTAATGCAGGTGTTAAGTTGTTTTGCAGCTGTGAAAATGATGAGATGCACCCATGTAATTTTTGGTAAAAATTATTATGTCCGTATATGAAAAGGATTTTTTGCTGTTAAAATAATTCCTGCTTGCAGAAAATCCTCTGGATGGGTAAAAAAAATACACCCATGCACCTGCAACACTAAAGGGTACAGCATTGAATTTACAAGCGTGACTTTTAAGATTGGCAGTTTTGGAGAATGTTTTTGTACTGAAAGTGTGGTTTCCCTCTTGGCACAGACAGTTTTAATGAATGCAAGCTAAGGTTAGAACTTGAGGAGGTTTTTGATCCTCATTCTGAAAGCATTTGAATACACTTTTTCTGTGTTGGTTTGTCCTTCATTATGCCAGATGTTAGGACAGCTTATGCCACCTACGTATCAATAGTCTTTACTAAACATATATAACAGGTGCTCGAGCTCTTGATTCTCTTTTCAAGGTGACTAAAGTGGTGGTGGTGGTTTGTGGTGGTGGTGGTGGTGGGGGGTATCTTTATTTAATTTGATGTATAATTTGTTTTGGCAGCAAGGAGGTCACATATGTGAGCACAGCCTTAAATAATAGTTAGACTTGGTTTAAAATTAAAGCACAGGGAAGTGTTGGGTAATAGCATGAATGCTAAACTACTTTTACCCAAAAAGCAGGAACACCCGCTTCCAATGACATCTTTGTTTAAGTTTCACAACCCCCCCTACATCAACCTGGTTTTCATGGTTCATAATTACCTGTTGTAAAAAGTAAGCAACAAGTGTTGGGCATTAAAACAGAATGTTAGCACAGCTCCAGACGGCTTTTAAAAACAAAACCAAAACAGCTCCCACTCTTCAGCAATGTGTCAGTATGGTTACTATGGAAACTGCACATATACATGAATAATTATTTCCTCTACTTTTATGAGGCTTTTGTAGTCCTGTAACACAGTAATAGACAACAGTCATGTTACCAGTCAAGTGGAAACTCCATTTCATTGACAAATCAGTAACTTGGCTATAATGTATTTCGGTTATTGTTAGCTATGGCTGAGGAAATGGATGGATGAACGGACAGATGGATGGATGGACGGACGGATGGATGGAAACCAGGTTCTTTTAATACAGGAGTTACTTGGTACTGACTAGTTTTGCAGTAAGCCTCCAGTGGTGACTTGATGAAACCACATATTTTAAAAGTGCTCAGTTTTCACCAGCATGGAGCAAAAGCTTCCCTGTGAATACACTTCATACCAAGTGCTTGAAAATCCCATAAAATCAGATGTATGACTGGTCTAAATGTAATAATAATTTGCAAACATAAGATTAGACTTTTTTATTTATATGAATTCAATTCATCAAATGCTTTTAAAAAATCTTGCTGAAGAGTAAATAAAAAAGGAAATGATGAGGCTTGGGTGGTGAATAGCTGTACATACAAGGCACGTTGCTATCATTTAAACCCTATCCTAATTATATCTTTTAAGTATTACAAGAAAATTAAGACTCATTGGCAAAACAAGCAAATCCTTGTAATTGTTTCCCTCGAAAAGCAGATGTGGCATTGGGACCCAATTTGTTATGTTTCCACTGTAACATGAGAAGCAAAAAATGAATAAATAATTAAACCTACATTTAAAAAAAAATGGTTTCCATGTAAAATACGACTTTGGGTATCCTGGACTTTGTTAACATCACTGGAACATCAACAACCATAATACCGGTAATTTATTATTCTTACATTTTGATATATTTACTCCATCTTGCTTTTCTCCACTGATTCTCAGCATCAACACAGACTTTTCCCCAAAAAACTGTGGTTCAACCCTATTGATGAATTAAAAAAAAAAAAAAACACAAAAACATTGCATTCAATTTTGAAGTTAGCATTGACTTTGTTGATATACAAGATGTCCTTAGAAAGTACCGTGGATTAACATAGCATGACCATTTGATGTTTGTTTTGATCTTTAGACAACAATGCAAATGTTTTAATAACACTTTGTACCACGGTCCAGGTGAATCCTCGATTCTGATAAGCAGTAAGAGATTAAATTATGCACCACGTATCAAATAGTCATTTTTTTTTGGGAAAAAAGCAATCTAAACAGAAAAAAAAAGTAAGAATAAAGTACTGAAAATTGATTGCATCTTTATTTCTTTAGTAAGTGACCATGGTATAAGCAGTATAATGCCCTTCAAAGAATGCATTATTAGAAATTCAAGCACCTTGCAGAAGCAACTGTCCTCCGCTACAGGTTAGATGTTTCAGGCTTTCATAGGATCCGTACATTTCTGATGATGCACTCTTCGTTTGGCATTATCTCTTGGATACACTGAGCTGTCCTAAAGTAATGGTCTTATTAGATGTTCACACCAAAAAAGAGTTGTGCATGACTACATGATGTAGTCAGTTAATGTAGACCCTTCTGGGATAGTCAGGGCAAAACGTTTAATCTGTTTTTCTTTAATTTCAAGCAGTGCATGAACTCTGAGATCCACCTAAAATTTTTATTTGAATCTGAAGCGAAAAAAATCGGAGAGGCCTTCACTAAATAATCTTCATCCTGAACCAGAACAGAAAATGTTAGTACAATGGTCCCTTGCTAAATTGCGGTTCACCTTTTGTGGTCTTGGAATTTTTCACCTTTTTTTTTTCTTTTTTTTACAGGACACATCCTGATCGACTCTTGACCTTGTCAACCAATGTCGCGAATTGAGGTTCTTGCGGCGCAAATTGAGCAGCCGGTGCAGCACGAAAGTCTGAAAACAGCGCAAATTGAGCAACACGGCGCAGTGAACCAGAGTAAAAAAAATCTAAACTCTGAGGAGGTCGCCACATCTATGTGAACCAATTAGGGACTCAACTTTGGGCACGTGACGTTTTCAGTGACAGCGGGTAGAATACACATCCAACATGGTGGATCGGTTTTCCTGAACTTCCATTTGCTTAACCTGCTGTTTTCCTTTCGGGACAGCGGAGTTTCCTGAACCCTTCCCGCTACTGTTGGGCGACATGTGTCACAGGGCCCATGGAGCTGGAGCGGTCACACTCGCTTTACTGGCTACGGGAGATGAGCTGGCGGCCAGACAGAGATCCACTGTGGGATGGAGAGACAGTCTGCTCAGGCCTCTTGAACTGTATGATGTTTTTTCTTATTTTCATCAAGACAGTTATGTAAAAAAGGTTCCCTAATTTTACTCCTGTTTTATTTTTGCCTTCTCTGGTTAATGCGAGACAGCAAGCTTCAAACACGGTCAGAGAGACAGAAGCACAGTGAAATGCTGTCATCCAGACACAGCGGGCTCACCATATCGAGTGAACCTCTAAATCAGGTGTGCTCACACTTTTTTGGCATGCGTGCTCCTGAAAACACATAAAATAACGTGAAGTTTCATTTTGTGCTCAAACATACAATCAACATGCTGTTACAACAGAAACAAATGATTCCTGTTTAAAAATGAGGAAAAATCCATGGATGAACAAATCTTGTCGCGACAACCCGAGTGAGCCCTTCACTCAGCATTTTGTGGATAGCTGTCTTTATAAAGTGGCAAACTATTAGGATGGGTCAGCTGTTCTTGTAGTGATTGTGATTAGTTTGCATGCAATGTAATTTTTCTCATTGAAAGAACCCCGGGTTCAAATCCCACACCCAACTTTGTAGTTTGTTGAATCTTTTTTCTGCTAAATTACTTATACACATTGCTATAAATATTAAATATATCAGAATCAATCTTTGGATTTGTAGCATCATTGGAATGCATGTTTAACACAAATAAATGTAGTCTATGAAACCTTGAGTTTAAATGTTCTTGTTGGTTTTAAAAAAATGTTCATAGAAAATTATTTAAAAAAATATGTATTATTTATGCTTAATAAAATGCAACTATGTATTAAAAAAGTTAACACAACAAAAATAAGATTGAAAACCTGAAAAATTGAAGTTTAAGGAGAGCATGACAAACCACTTTTGCCCCAAGCACTAGTTTGTAATAATGGGTGTTTGCTAGAGTATTTGATGACTGAATATTACTTTTTTGTGGGTAGAGGGGTTATATGTTCATTAATTTATTTTTGATGGGCCCACTATCCACATGGAGACGTGATCACCAATGTTTTTGAAAGGCTCTTCGAAAAAGGAAAAAAAAAAACGGATGAACATCATCCGTGTCTTCTATGCGTTGCAAATGAAATTATAGACTCTGCTTCATGTAGTGATCAACAACATTAGCTGGTAGCTCCTCCCACAAGCAAATGAGGCGGTGAGCTTAGGGAATACATTTTTGGCCATGTAGTGAGCAATGAATTCGCAGTGCGGCAAGAGAGGGGCAGGCTACACGAATTGGCCACGCGAATCGTGTTTGGTGTGAATGCACCTTTAGAACCTAAATCCAGTGATAAGCGAGAGACGATTTTACTTTTTAATTTCTTCACATCAAGTCTCATGTTCATAATTAAAGCTCCAATTGGGAAATGATTCTCTCTGAAATATAGAAAAAATAAAATACTTACTGATAAAGCTGAATGGTTAAAACTCAGTTGTTGATCCAAAATTACCTGTCTGAACCCGAGTGAGATATATATCTGGCAGCTACAGGGGGAAATTTATATATGCAGTATCTCAAAACAAATACACAATACAGGTTCCATGACAAGATATGTAACATACAGCGATTCTGAGATAATTAAATATTGGAAAGATTATTCTTGCTCTGGAAATCTATTTTATTGATTGAAGCATTCTGTAGTTTGGAAGTGGTAACTTAATTGATCATGTGATTGTGACCACAATTTTTTCTTTGTTTTAATTATTCTACTAAGGTTTTCTGAGATGTGAGAGAGCCAATTAACCACCAACTTTAGGACCTTCTCCTTTTTAGTCATCAAATCTAAAATAATTAGATTTTGTGCAAGTTGCACATAAACCCTTTATTCCCCATTTTCCCAAAATATTTCATTTTAAATTCAAGACAAGAAGTTAAGTATTTAACTGAATGTGCCACATCATTTTTGTGGCTAATACCTGATATTTTTCATTTTATACTATAAAATATGCAATGTGTGCTGCTTGCCTTGTTCATACACTTTTTTTCTTAAACAGGAAGAGAATTACCTCATCCCAAGCTACAATAAATCACCTTGATGGCTCATAGGGAACAGCCATACATTCCCACAAGAGCATTTCACCAATCAAGAAATAAAATGTGAAAAATTAAAACAGAAGCACATTTTACTCCTACATTTTTAAATTTCATGACATGTGAACCTTGAAGGACGCTTTCCCTCAGGCCAAGGTTTCGTTATTCAACTGGTCAAAGACTTAAGAGAAATCCTAGTATGGGACATCTATTGATTAAAGAGGCATGGGCTATAGACATGACTTCTTTATCTTTTTTCTCTTAGAGGACTTTCCTCCTTCTCTGTAGCTGAGCAAACAATTAATCAAATCTTTTAGTCACTGGGCAGCCCTTTTTTCCCAATTGAAATGATGCAACAACTGTAAAAAGCACATTGTAACTGAAGACCAGAGCAAAGCCTTTTCTGTCTTATGATCTTTTCAAATTCCAAACGCTTTTGGAAAGTTTGAAGAAACATTTAACTTTTATTATCTGGTTCAGGTATGTCCAGCCAATTAGAAAACGCCACAGCATTGTATGTTGGAAACCATGCAGTAATGTTGCCTTCGAGGCCCTGAGTTGCCTATCCCAGTCCCAGATGACACAAATAAGCACTTTTGTGCTTATATATAATATATAAATTATTATTTTGTAAAATTATTATTATTATTATTATAAAATAATCTGGACATTTTTTTGTTTCTTGATCTGCATATGTTGTGATTTTTGAAAAAAAGAAAATAATGTTATGTCTATTATGTCTATTTACATAATCATAATCATTATGTACTTAATCTTTTTCATATGAATTTATTAATACTTGGAGATTTTGTAATGACCTGAATCTGTGTTGGTAAAGTATTATCCGGTTCTTAATTAGAAGTTAAGAACCAGATGATGATAATTTAAGTAAAGGAAGAATAAATTATTAAAGGTTAAGTAAAGCAAAGCAAAGCAGATGTGGATTCTATAAGTTGGTTTTCCTCCCACTGCCTTTCAAACAATCTGCTGAACTCTTTTTGACACATATTTATTAGTTTCATTGATCTATGTGAAAATTTGTTTATTTTAAAATTAAGAGTAATAATTGAATTATTACAAGCGTATGTGGATGTTTGCATATTTTCCAATCTATTTTAAGGACTAACTATCCTTTGTTTGATATGTCTTTGTATAAATCTTGATGCCTGTTGTCTTGTTTTTTGCATTATTTCTGCTTGATTGCTTGAACTAATCCATTTCCAATTCAAATTTCTTTATATAGGTTCTCCATCACTGAAAAATATAAATATATATCTATATATATATATATAGATATATATAGATATATATTTATATATATATAAACTCAAAACTAGCAGTCAAACAGCCCTTGTGGAAAACCACTGTCTTTGCTGAGATTATTTTGACTGATGACAAACCTAATTTTTTCCAGTGAATGAGATGCTGCCCACATTGTTATGCTGCCTTCACAAAAGATGGTAAACTATAGATACAGCAATCAGCAGTGCCTCCTCTGCAGTGTCTCCACATGTTAACCCTAAGATCCAACCATTAATGGTAAAGGACAGTCATGACAAGTTTCCTGGCAGCATCATGAGACAGGGGATCTGTTATGTGCAGACTTTCCTGGATTGTTTGGATTGTCAGCCTTATCATCCTGCAAACCTTGACTGAAAGTCTGCATAAAAAATATATTTGATACCAAAGGGCTCACTTTAAACAATTCAGGAAAATTAAATGCAGCAATTAAAGTTCCGTTTTCCATGGCCCTATTCGGATTAGTCAAATCCAACATGCAAACACTTGGAGAAGACACCTACTAACCGGTGCAGCAGGGCTCCTGCTTACAGGGAGTACCAAAAGCTCAAAACCAGTCAGAGGCAGCTGCCCATGGATGCAACTCACATCCTCAGGTCTACTGCTCCTCATGCAAATACATTTTCCTTGCAAATATGGCACCATTCTTCTTAAAGAAGAGATTAGCAGAGAAATAAAGATGAATTGCCAGGGAGCACTGATACAGTAAAGAAATAATTTACAAAATTTCACAAAAGATTCCTGCCATTCCTATGTAGTACATTGTTATATATGCTGAAGCAGATTATTGATTACTGAATCGGGACTTACAGAGCTGCAATATTTTATACATGCAATTAGATACATGTGTAAGATCCCAAATTATTTAAAACCGACTTTCAGAACAATGTGTGTTCATTAATGCGAGAGTTAAAATTATTCATTATTTTTTTCTATCAATTTCAGAATATGAATGGTGATCTTATAGGCCCACTCCAATTAAAATTGTGTTTTTAACATCTAAGGTATTTTTCTCACGCTGGAAGACATAATGAAAGATTAACTCAAAATTTAAATTTTGAGCTTTTTTTTTATTCAAATCATTGAGAATCAGGAGCAGATAAAAAAAAAGCTGTTTAAAAAAGAACTTATTTGTGACGTAGAAAATACGCTGGGTGGGCCACAAACTCCCTTCTCTGAGCTGGAGAAGAAAGGGGGCATTGTTATTTCACACCAACAGTCCTTCCCACAACTCAGAGGCAATTTTCTAATTAACAATTGATGCTTTGAAAAAAATATGTCCCAGAATTTTTTTTTTTTTTTAATTTTACCAAAAACAGCATAAATGTAATTAAAAGACCAACAGGAACGCTTTTACTATAGATCAAAAAATGATCAAAGTGGGTCTTTAAACTATATCAATGCCCACACAGTCAATCCAAACACACACAAAAGCACACACACATGCATGTGCACTCACAAGATTGTTAGTCAGTCAGTCAGACAGGTATTAAGAATCAATCGTCTTTCTGTCGCTGCATCGATGGACGAACAAGATTCCATTTCCCCCATGCAGCTCAGTTTCACCTTTGTGTTTACCCGTTTCTTTCCCCCCTCTGCACCTCAATCCCCTCCCTCTCATGAACTTTCTGCTCTTTTCATCTCTCCTAATCAGGCAAGCACACTGATCCTATGGCCGGTTGACATTTATGTTTAAAAAAGTATTTTTAAGCAAGCAGCATTTAGAATATTTAACTGTTTATCCAGTTGGTCAAACCATCCACCCATTCGGCCAGCTAATGTAATCAGACAGCCGCTGAGGGATTTTAGCCAGTCTGGTATTTACAATATATCCACCAAGCAGTGAGGCTGCATGCATTCCTTATTGCTGCTTTATCCATCTGTTTGATTACCCATCTGTATCCGTCTGTTTCAGTCGACCCTCTAATTCTGGCTCATTTTATCAGGCTGTCAGCATGTCACATGCTGATATACTCCAATAAAGATTACGGTATAGACTGAATGGTAAAACATGTTGCAGTTTAAAATTAGGCCATCCATTCCCACGCAATTGGAAAAGGAAATTTCGATGAAAAATAAAGCAGGTGACTCAGTCACACCAAAAAGAATGTACAGAGGAAAGCTAAAGAAAGTGGCTTGCCTCCATCACCTCTAGTAGACTGCAGTATACTGTAGGTCTTATAAACGTTTGTGCTCAACAATTTTCTCTTCACTAATTTGTTAACGGTGTAGAAACAACAACATTTCATTGAACTTGCAGTGTATAAAGTTTGAGACCAACGTTAAGCTCCAGTGCAAACAAAATCTTTATCGTTTTAGCAGAATTTGAGTTGTCCCACTGAAAGCATGCTGTTCAATGCTGCTTGACCGAACAATGGTCATGTATATATGTGTGTAATAGCATGTGCATAGTACCATGTATGCATATGTAGTACTTTTGCTATTAGCTTTTAAATTGACAGCTTTTCCATTTTTGTCCCCGTTATTTGCTTTCTAATTATACCTTGTACCTGATAATCCTTCAAATAAAGAAATATTGTACAAACAGATTTATGCATTGTATGGCCAGGTGCGACTTATATATGATCTATAAAAAAAAAAAAGGCTCATATGTTTGCTATTTTTCTGCTAACAAGCCAACATGGAGAAGAATCTGATTGCTCTCGGCCTGATCTTTTGGATATTTTTCTTATTTGCATTTAGACAATAATAAAAACTTCCTCTAATCTTATTCTTGTTTTTATTTTTTTCCCTCCACAGACTAATGTGAGACAGCAAGTCGTCAAAGCGGGTCACAGAGACACGGAAGTGCCGCTGAAAGTGGCTGTCAATCAGATGTAGCTCCTACAGTAGATGGTAAACCCCTCTATCTTTCAAAAAGCTCATGGCCGCAGACATGGAGACATGATTATCAATGCTTCTGTAGAGCTCTTCAAAATAAAAACACCTGATCTCTCAAGATCATCCATGTCTTCCACGTATTGTAAATGAGATTTATAGACAAAGCTTCCATGTAGCAATAAGACTAATTACTTTTTCTTTATTATACTTTTTTTGGTTTCTGCAACTTGCAATCTGAAGCAACTTTTGAAATGGAAAATATCGCAAATCCACCAATTTATGTGTAACAAAAGACAAAAAAACAGGATGCGTTTACTCAAATGAGTAAAGGCAAAGCCAAATCTCAAAGAGATTTTGAGAAAAAAAATTGTTGTTTCACTAAAATGAAAGAAAAGCTTGTTAGCAAACCCTCATTACCAAACTGAGAGGGTCAAAATATCAAGTTGTAATGACTAGTAAATAACAGCACCACTTAGAAATTTTGTTTTAGCTCACACAGAAATAACAAATAGAATAGAAACACTTGTGTTACATACATAAGAGCAATATACTTTTTTTTAGTTTCAACTGTATTCATTTTTGTCGACTAACTTCCATCAAAAAGCACTTAGGCATTTCTAAAGATTAATTTATGTTTTTTTTTATATTTGCAACTATGTTTCTAAATTTAAAATCTGTGGACCTTTACTCTTTCTTGGCACATCACTACTAGTATGGCTCACGAGTGGCCCACCATGCATACGGTTCAAATAGCTTTCTGAATCTCTCTGTATTTCAATCTGTCATCTCAAGTGGAACAGATTATATTTGAATTCAGAGAATACACAGCATGGATGTTTGGTGTCTAGGCCTCGACCTCTTCACTTCCCACCAGGAAGCACCAAGCAGGGAGAGCAGCTTTCAAAGGCTATATGAGTCACATGGGAGAAGTGGCTGCGAGCATGCTACAGCAGCAGAAGGGTGAGCAGAGTATGACTGCTTTAGTAAGTGCCATGTTAAAAATGATTTGGATGGACATTGGTTTTAGTCAAGGGGGCACAACATGTCATTTAAGCTTCATTTAATCCCAGGTTAATGAAACGGAAGGTAAAAGGACAGAAATGCTTTAGCTGTTTAAAACTCTTGATTATTTTATTAAATTCTAATAATAACTCAGTGACATACGATAGGTACTTTAGGGACAAATTATTTCTATATCTATTTATCTTTTTTTCAGAACTTAAATGTCAATTAACAAACGCCGTAGGGATTTTCATTTTTTTAAATTACAAAAAAGTTGACAACCTAGATCAAGGGTCGACAACCTAGGGCACGCGTGCCACAGTTGGCACACAGAGGGAAATACAGAGGCAGGAGTGTGACAACAATAAGCACTTGATCTGTCGTCTGCTCGTATCTTTCGGCTTTAGAAAGAGTGACAATCTCTACTCACAATGATCTTTGTTCCCCTGTGGCGTCATAAGGAAAGGGTCCATTCACGCAGCTGTGACCCAGCCCGGGTGTATAAACACTGCCAATTTTTTTCAATAAAACTTTGTTTCGCATAAAGTAAATTACTTTCCGCATCATCCTTCATGAACGGGTAATTTAAAATAATGCAAAAACAGGAAATTGGAAAAATTCAACAGAAGAAAAATACGTTTGCCGCTGCAAAATTAAAATGTCATAATCCTGTGTGTTTGGAAACTGTTTCTGGTGAGTATGAAATGAGCACGTGTCTGTGAATGGAAAGTAAGCGTGTTGGTTTTTATATAAATAATAAATAAAATAATAAAACATGGTACAACTGCAGTCTCCCAAAAAGCCTCTCAAAACATTTGTTTTTTCGTATTTGCCAATACCAGTGTTCTACTAAACTTGTTCTAGTAAATGGTCTATCTTTGTTCGAACTGTTTGTTTTCTCCCATCATACAAGGATCTGATCTGATTTTTAAGAATGTAATGGAACCGCAGCCTGTCAGTAACACAATACAACTTACAGCAAATGGACACAAAGAAAGTCTCTGTTAAAAAGACAAACACAAAGAGAGCACTGGAGGGAGATAGGGAGGGTAGATGATAGAAAGAAATCCAAGAACACATAGGCATTCCAAAAGACACGTGTAACCTAACAGCTTAGTGATGGAGGATTTGTTCTTGACTTGAAAACAGCAATATTGTATTATAATATTAACTTCACATCAGCTCCTGATTTCTGACAAGTTTTCAGTTAAACCTGGTAATTTTCATAAACATCTCGGAGTGTTTTATAGAAGCCGATCCGACATTAGGTGTAGTGTAATTCATTAAGATCTGTCAACATTTCCTTCCTCTGTTTACTTAAGGTGAGTCCGAAGAAATGACATGATGAATACTAGATTATTTGGATAATTACTTGCTAGAAGAAAGCCCTAAAAACTTAGAGGAGGATTTTGGCTTTTAAATGAGATTTCAAATATTACAATATACCCTGAAAACACCCAAAAGTATCATACTTCTGTAATTATAAATATCCAAAAATGAACAGTAAACCCAGTCTTTCCAGGAGAGAAGCAAAATTTAAGTGACAGACCCAGAAATTCTGATTCTGAGTGGCCATGCTGTAATGCCCAAACAAAAACACCCAGAGCTCATCAGAGTCACAGCCCTGGGCTTTCACTGAGTGGTTTGTGTGGTATAGTCAAGAAAAGAGGACAGATGGTGGTCCCCCTCTTTGTGCTCCAGATTGTTCTTCAAAAGCTTTGTTGTTTTTTTTTTTTGTAGAGCTTAAGGCTGGAGAATTTAAAAGATCGCAATTTCACTACGCTCTGAGGCTTCCTTGGGAAAGAGAGCTCTTTCATTCCTTCAGCTGACCTGTATCTGTGTGTACATGTCATCTCTGACTCCACAGCTCTTGTCCCTGTCTCAAATAGTCTAAAGTATTTTATTCATAGATGGGCTCTGTTAAAATGACTATCTTTCATGTATTTGCTAACCTGTTCTTAGCCAGGTTCAAAGTCAGTGCGTGGATTCCAGACACTGAAAACTTCTGGAGAAAACCAGGTGTTAGTGGTTCAATCTCTATTTGTATTTACATATAACTTTTT
Source organism: Oryzias woworae (assembly GCA_016861445.1). Classification (NCBI taxonomy): domain Eukaryota; kingdom Metazoa; phylum Chordata; class Actinopteri; order Beloniformes; family Adrianichthyidae; genus Oryzias; species Oryzias woworae. The sequence continues at coordinate 22,810 of BOLG01000036.1, forward strand.
AACAAAACATCAACAAAAAGTAAAATCAGTGTATCTACCATGTGGATGTACATGTCTGAGTGGATCTAAATGTCTGTCTTGGTGTTCCAGATTTCTGATGTGTAAGCCCATTTAAAATGTTATAAAGCGTTTCCTCTTTTACCTTCCATAAATAATCCATAGGTGAAATATACTTAGAAGGATTACAAATGTTTCAGGGAGTAAAATCCTCACTACACTCTTTATACATTTGAATAATAACCAACAGAATTAACATTTTCACACATTTCTCTCTTGTTTAAGTTCTCAAAGTTCAAACCTTCATAGAAAACTAAGTCCAATATCATAAAATAAAAACCTGAAAATAAAGACCTGATCACAATCAAAGGTTTATGTAACTCTGACAAGCGGAACATCTACCACATCTCTGTACAGCTGACGCAGCACAGAAGAGTTTGATTGACAAGATAAACAGCCAATCGAGACAAAGAGCCCAGTGCACTGTGTACAACTGCTCACAGAAAAAGAACAGTCAGCATTCACACTGTGCAAATTTTTTTTTTCTTTTTCAATTCTCACTTACTCTTTAAAATAGGATTCATATCGTATTTCAGAGTAAACAGTCAAAGTCAATTTAATTGACAAATGCGAGTGTATATATATATATATATATATATATATACACTCGCATTAAATTGTGTTGTTTATGACATAACAATAGTCAAAGTCAAGGCAATGCATTTTTGAAAGCACATGTTTGAATATTTTTTTTACATTTAACTAAAAACTAGATTATCTATTTGAGCTGATGATACAAAATAAATAAATACATAAAAAAAACATCATCAGATATCTAGCTTAGACTTTGACAGTGCCTCTTCTGAATGTGAAAAACTCAAATGAACTCAAACTCAAAACTGGCTTTATGCCCAACTTTGGCTCATTTCCATTACTAGTGTAGGACACTTGGATGGTAAACATAGAGACTTTTTCAAATTTGTTTACTTACAGCCAAAAAGACAATCAAAAAGTAGAAATCGATGCTGCATAAATGATCAAATCAATGATCAATGATCAGACCCACTTTGAGGTGGTCAAACTGAACAGGTGTTTATGAATACACGTCAGACTAGTAGCTAGAACCCTTCATCTCCTAAAAAGAGTTGAAGTCTTTCCCAGACTACATTTGGCTACAACCATGGCAAACCTTGGACAGCTCATCACAGGGAAGACTAAAAAAAATACACCTACAGTAAATATAAGCATTTCTAATACATTAATCATGTGTTTAGACAATGAATCCAGAGGACGTGGAAAAATTCAGCTCAGAATACCAAAAACATGGTCGTCACAAAAAAGGCACCAGTATGAACCACATCGCTACATGATCACACTGTAACATTTTTATTTTATTTTAGCTTAATGTTTTTTAAAGTGTCAGCCAAAAGGTTTTGTTTAACAAACCTAGTCACCTACACATTTCTATTTTCTTAATCTGATGGTGAATTTCAACAATTATCCCTACAATGATTCAAATTTAAAGAAGACACATACATTTATGTCTCTCAGATTTAAAAAAAGAAGACTTCTAATCTGCATTACAGAGTATCAAATCTCTTGATCATATATTTGCTTTATCAGGCATATATATTGGCATCTCAATTTCAACAATGACCTAAAGACATAAAATCAGACATTTTTGACAAAAATGTAAATCAACACAGACAAAAGTACAACTAAATCTGTGACAGCTTGATAAATGCTCATTTTTAAATGTAATTATGACGCGTCCCAGCTTTTCTTGCAAAATCCTGTACTTTTACAAGCAGAGAAGCTTTTACAAATGTGGGCTGTGTCTTTGCATATTGTTTGACTCACTTTGCTTCAAAGCTTAATTAATAATACATTTTGCATATCTAACAACGTGCTTACATGCCTTTTTTCACACAGAAATCCCTTATAATCTCCATTTTGAATGCAAAGCAGTATTGAATGTCCGGCAAAAAGTCGCATTGTTTCTCAATCTTGTTAATCAATTTCCTTACTGACACATTTTCTTATTTCCTTTTGTCTAAAAAGCTTGACACAAATAAACAAATGTGCACTTTCCTAAAACTGCATCTGCATTGTTATAAAAAAAGGTCTGCCACTTGTGTACATGGATTGTCTAGGGGGAGTATTTGTGTCAATTTGATTGCAGTGAAAAGCATATAATGTGGTGCTATGGACAATGTGAACACAGAGTCCTACTGGACCAAAGTAGGCCAACTTACCCTTTAAAATACACACATGACATGCACACACATTTAACGCTCGCACAGCTGACTTAAACCCCACTCCTTCCACCTACTTTAGGGGGAGAAATGCATTATTTGACCAACCATTAAAAACGATTTTTTGTGCTACTGAGAGACAGTGAAAGGAAGAGTAGGGGAGAAAAGGAGTGACGGGGGATTAAGGAGAGGAAATGAGAATTAGAAGACCCCCTACCCCATCAACCCTTACTCCATTACTTCCTCCACACGGTCCCTCTCACCATCTCATTCTCCACTCTTTTTATCTCTGCAAGGGTTGTTTAGCAACCCATGACATGTGTCCTTTGCATAGCTGTGCGACTGTGAAGTAAGTCAAATATTTCTGACAAGGTGTGAACATACAAAAGCTTCTACAGTCACTTCCACGCACAGGCCTAAGGGAAGGACACCTTCACTTTTTAATGTACGTTCATATTTACATGCTGCGTATACACACACGAGCATATAGTGTATGCTTACACACAAACACACTGGAGAGGAGATAAAAGAAAAGATTAAGTAAAAAGCATCACTTAACAGAATATCACTTGCCATCAACTAGCATAAAAAAATAAACCAAGGCCACTGACAGCAGCGCAGCAGCAGGTGGAAGGATATGGCATTTAAATGTCGGTGTACCTCGAAAAAGCTCCAAACCTAACTACCATATGCATACCTAGTCCTGGTAACTATGTTGTTTAGGTGAATATTGAACAGAGAATTTGTTGACATACAGGGATAATTATCATGCCAGTGTCAAAGCATTTGCATTTACCATACTGACTATGGCTGCAAACAAAGAATGCGTCACTAAGCACAAATATGTTTCCTTCTTTTGTATTTGTCAACTGCAAGATGTCATCCAAAGAATCCCTGTTGTGCATATTTACATGCACCTTTTGTTGTTTTTCTAAGTTTTACTTATTTTCTTTTTTTTTTACTTTAGAAATCAAGTAGCAAGTGTTTCTGAAAGTTAAATTGTGAAAAAAAGATTAAAAAATGGAAAATCTGTCTACTTTAAATCTTTAAAAAGTTATTTGAAATGTTGTTTGTACTTACTGTATATGTACTATATACATCTTAAATATATTTAAGCGTTTAAAATTTGATTTGTTCCACCATAAGTAAATATATCATAACAATATTTATGAATAACAAAAATAGCCTCATAAAAACCAAGTTTGGTCCAAACAAAAGGAGACAGTGTGCAAACAAGCTAAACAGCATGCAGTATTGTAAGGAAATGAAGTTGTTTTAACAAAGATAAACCTTCTGGTAAAGCTCGAATTTCAACAATGACAGGTTACAAGTGAGACACAGAGAACAGCAGTCGGTAATGTCAGGCAGATAGTCAGTTTGTTCAGAATGGGGTTCACATGAAGGCCTAAATTAAACAGCAGATGTGACACAAGGAAGTAGGCAGAGAAGAAAGACAAAAGGAATTTTCTGAAAGCCAGAAAGAAAGGCAGCTGCTGAACCTGTGCTCTGCTGCAGATGGAAAACTTTTGGAAACTGATCAGTAAACTTAATAGGAAGTATTAGTGCTTCTAACTAAAAGAAAAACAATACCCTAAGATGAATTAATGAAGCAGTTGTTGCAATAAACAAGCAATAGAACCATTAATGTTAACAATTTCAGGATTAAAATACAAAAATTTAGTGAATTTTATTTTTTGGAAACGATTTGTGTGTAAAAATATGCAGATAAAAGTGCCTGCAACTGGCAAAGGAAGTTAGGCCACTCATTGTACTGTAGTGTTTATTATTAGACATTTTTATCATCTTTTAGATATTTTTTGTATTATTATTTTGCCTTCAGGGTTCCAATTTGTCAGGAGATTTCAGTGTCTTTCAATAGTCAGTTAATTGATATATAACTTTAGACTGGTTTCTATGTGGTCTTAAAAAACAGTTTGGTAGACAAATTTAGGGAAAAGGATAATTGTATAATAATAAAAATATTATATATAATATAATAGATGAAATAATAATCAAATAAGTATAGGATTATTGGGGCTGGTCTCCTGAAGAAAATGGCACATTGATCATAATATCAGGAACATGCACAATTTTTAAAAATCAAAAAGCCTCACATTGCATGAACTGTGTACTAAAATGTCTGATGACTAGTGTTAATTGTTTTACTAACTAGCCTTACCAAACATAATGACAAACCAGGATGTAATACAGAATTTGAAAATAAATTCAGATTAAAAAAAGTGATGATCAACCAGCAAAATATGTAATTTAAAAAAAAGACATATTGTCTTTAATTATCTTTGTCTCCTTCATTCTATTATCAGACAATTCAAATAATTTCACATATTCCACTTTTAATTGGAACCTATTTCACCTTGAATAATAACATAAATAAAAAAAAAAGTTCTGATTTTTCCTTGAGTTCTTGAAGGTAAGTTTTAATCCTTAAAGTGGGCAACTAATTCAGAGTTATTACACGGTAGTATTTAGAAGTAGTGGGAAAAGAAAATCAAGTCTTCCATTATTAGCAGTTCCACAGGAAAGTTTAAATGTTGCTTGAATGCTGTCTGACAGACTGTTATTATTGATGGATTTGACCCATCACTCCATGCTCCACAAAAATGGATCATGTGGATTTAACCAATTTCATTGCTAATGTGAGTTTGTGATGGTTAGACATAGAAAAAAAAGGAAACCTTCAAAGAGAAAAAGATTTTTTAGGTTAGGTGTAACATGCCAATCCTTGCTGAAGTAAGTCTATAGAGTGAAACACATGAGTGACAGGAAAAAGATTCCCCTCCTCCACACATTCACTCATGCTTGTTTGATTGATTGCCACCCTTCTGTTGCAGCTGTAATCCTTCACTGAGCTTTCCAACCAAGACTGTGATGCCGGACAAGCGAGAATCTGGTGTCCTAAGAGGCTTAGAATGAAAAAAAAAAATCTAGCTTCGTAATATTTGCATTTTAGAAAACAAAATATACATATTTTTAGGTTTGTATTAATTTGCAACACCAAACAGCAATACTTCCCACCATTACTTTTGTGGAGAGACGCTGTAACACACAAGAAAAATGAGAACCTTCAGAAGCCTTCAGAACGTACAAGACTTTTGTCAATTTTCTGGCAGAAAGCATTCACAAAAGGTCAGAAGTTGCACCAGTCTAATGAGAAATGACTAAAGGAAAAGCATAAGAGGATGCACAGACAAAAAAAAATATCAAAAGACAGGATGTGAAACGAGCACAAAGCAACAGAGTACAAGGGAGTGCATGTACAAAATAAAACAAAATGAATGCGTTGCTCAAGCTGTGACAAACACGACACTGAAATTAGCTCTGCTTGGAGCATAGCAGCAATTGAAGATGATTCAGAGTTTTAGTCATGCAGGTGTTTGGAGTTTGAAAACCAGCCAAACTTAGCACAGGTACAAACATAAAAATCTTACCTACATGCCCATCAATCTATAAGCATTTCATTTATCATCTTAGACCATCTAGCTTTTAGATCCCCTTCTCATTCCCTCTTATTTTGCTTCTATCTAGTAATCATTTCTTTTTTTTGCCAGCTTCTCCTCATCACTCTCTTTATCTGATCAGCTAAAATCATCTACTTCACCAAACTATCTTTTCCCACCCACCTCCCTGGTATTTTGATATTGCATGTTGCTCTTTTTTTCTTGACTCCATGAGCAGAGGGGTATGTGAAGGCAGAATGATTCAAAGATAACAAATGTCACGTAAATGGAAAATTCTGATGAATAAAACCCCAAAGCAGAGATAAATGTCTGATCATCCTTGATTTTTGGAATGGTAGAAGATGAAGGTTTATTGTCTATCGCCAGCCTCCTGCTCTTGTGGCATTTGTGACTAAAGTGCTTTAAGACACAGAATTGAATTTCCTCTTCCTAAACACACATGCCACGAGGAAGTCATTTTAACCAGGACAGACTAAACAAGAATGAAAAATGCAAAATGAATTTATTGTGACACACTCTTTTTTAGCTGCTTCAACCCAGGGGGCATAATAAATGAAGGAGGACATGAAGCAAGTCAGAAGAATGCTTTGGGCCAGCATGAAAGTCCCTTTGGAGTCGACACTGATGCAGAGGACTTGAGATGAGACATCATGGAAAGGAGCTGGGGAGGAGGAAGGTTGCTTCAAGGTGTGGAGGAAGAAATATTATTTGAAGCTTGACAGCTCATAGTTGATTGGCTAGTGGAAAGTTGCAGCCACCTATAATTGGACCGCGGCTGATTTGTGATGAACAGATTTACAGCAGTTGTGATGTGCGAGACTAACTGAACTGAAAGGAAATTTTAAAACTCGGTTATTTTTTATAACATCAAACAGAAAAACATTAAACAGAAAAAAACTTGCATACTTTATTACCCAGAAAGCACTTTTAAAAAGCTTCTGTCTATTTTATTTCTCATTAAAGGATTCTTACAATTTAACACGATAGATCCTGTCTTGTGATGTGAGTAGCCACAAAGTACAAATATGTTAGACGCCTGGGACACTTCGACACTAATGAGTAGCCTATGTTTGCACCTTAATTCATTCTGCTAAATAAAAAAACAACAACATAAACCCAACAGCACTGTCAAATTATTCCTAAAGCATTCAGTCTGAGCATGGAGGATTATGTTCCACTAATATCACAGTAATGCTGCTTTAACTGTGCAGAAAATATGACATTAATTAATACATAAAAGACAAGTAAATCCACCTTTAAATGCTACTCTTGAACTTTAAGGGAAATATTAAAGGAAAAATGGTAAATCCATACTTTTTGGTTACTGTAGAGTATAACCAGACAATGTACTGAAAATGTGTATGGACTTCTTTTAACAGCTGAAGATTTTTTATTTTGATACTTTGATTAAAAAAAAAGACTTTGGGAATTAGAATAAAACAGTTTTTATTTTAAAATTAAAAACTAAAATTGTTGTAAAATTGCTGAAACTAAAAATTGAACTGAAGCATAATTCACAAACTCTACTTTGCTGCTCATCCCACAAACACATGTTCATAAAAAGTTTGGTAAAAGATTTTTTACAAAGAAGTATCCAAACAATACAGATTATATTTATTTATTCAGTTTTAAGTTTTTTTATGTGTTCAGGCTTTTTTTAATAAATATTATTATTATTATTATTATTATTGTTTCACAATCATATATATTCCCTTTTGGGTTTAAGACAAATTATTTATAAGGTTGAAATATTAGAAAAATTAAATATTAGAAAAACAAAACAGAATGAGAAGCCGGAAAGAGTCGGTACTATGGGACATTGCTGATTGGATATAGTATTGCTTTATGCCAAGTGACTATTGGTTGAAATGATGGACAAATGTCATTATCCAATCAGCGGTGTCCCATCCAATAGTAGCTATCTCATCCTGTTTTCGTAAAAAAGCAAAAAACCTCTTGGAAAGCAAAAGTAATTTACATAAATCAAATGAAATGTTAAAAAAAGAAACACAGTAAAGAAACTGAAATAAGTGTTGAAGCAATACTGAATATCATCATCTAATCCAGGAGGTACTGTAGTATTGTATTTTTTTTTCTTAAATTTTTCTTTGTTTTCCAATTTTTTTTTTTTGAGTTTTTTTGTTTCTGTTTTTGGAATTTTGCTTAGTTTTCGGAAATGAACGGCTTTTTTTTTTAAATATTAGTTTTCTTTTTTAATTGTCATTGTGATTTTTAAGGCATTTAGTGATCTGTTGATGTGATTTGCACTTCAGGGCCACAGTACTTTATGGGCTTCTTATTTTATACAAATATTTGGGTTCCATGTTGTTTTCAAGATTTCAGCAACAAATAAAAGTGTATTTGCTAGCTTTTAAAAGAGATTCACATGTATTAAGTAGTAATACTGGAGTAGTAACTCCAGTGTTTCCCCACGGGAATCCGCTGTTCCGGGGTCCTCCTGCCTATGGGTGAGCTGGTGCTGCGGTGCTCATTCTCATTGGGGCAGCTGGGGTACCTCCATGTTGAAGGGGCTCTGGTCTGCCCTGTGTTGGGTAGGGCACTTTGGTGATGACCCCTGTGGTTGGGCTGGACCTTGGAATAAACGGATCCCCGTAATATCGTTTCTCCACAGCAGTACTGAGCCAGACTTTTTCCTTAGAGCTGCAGTTTTTAATCTTTGTTCAGTTTTCCTGTGGGGGTGTCATGTATTGTGGGGGCTGGGTGGATGAAGGGAGGAGCTGGGGAGGGAAGGGTGGTGGTAATTGTAATTGTATTTTTTTGTTATTATTATATTTTTATTATTATTTTTATCTTATTATATTTATATATTTATTTATTTATTTAGTTTTATGTAAAGCGCCTTGGGTTTTCACAAGAAGGAAAGGCGCTGTACAAATAAATAAAGTTTGAAGTTTGAAATAAAGTGTTAATAAAAAATAAAAAAAAAAACGCCAACAAATTAGCACTAACATTTCTGTATACATGTGAATTCACAGTTTTATTTTCTCTTCCTTTAATACTTCTTTCTGGTATGTCTCTCATTCTATATTATGTTTTTCTCTTGTAGCCATCTTTACTGACATACTGAATGAAATACAGAGGAAAAGGAAACAACTTCTAGCCATTTCTAAACGCCTCCTGATACATTTGTTTTCATAACTTTGCTTATTTTCCTACTTTAAAATGTCAACTTTTAATTATTTTAATTAAAATAATTGTTATTTTAATTATTACGCAACACTGTGCTGTGGCTTTTTTTAAATCACCACGTTGTTTTGTCCAAACCGTCTCCCCACCTCTTTCTATCAGCTCTTTTCCTCCTCTCACCTCAGAGAAGGCTGGTTGAAATTGGTTAAAATTCAAATCCGATTTAAACATAACGTTTATTTATTTATTTTTTCCTATAAACTCTAAAGTTGGTCCCACGACAGGAAATGCGTGCTAACAGAGTAGAGAAATAGGTACTGACAGACGGGCAGAAGACAGGAGAAGTTTTTAGATAAGAAAAAGATGAAGGGCTTGGGAGGAAAGTGTGCTTCTAGGTGGCTCTCTTTGTGACGAATCATCCTGACGCTGATCTGTCAGCTGTCAGTCCTTAATCACAACTCACCCTCAGTTGCTATGGAAACCGTGCAATCCTTTGAGGGAAGAGGGAAAAAAAACATAAATTAAAGTCCAGTCAGGTTCTGTGCTGTGCTTCAGTTGGCTACAGGGCTAAAATTATGCAAAGCATGCTGACTCATTGACTGATATGAGTTTAGTTTTGGAAGGGCTGCCCCCCCCCCATAAATAAATATATATATAAATAATACTCATCCAAAGACTAACAAACTCCTGGATGACTTTTTTTTTCTTTTTCTCAGTATATCCCAGTCAAATCCACTTTTGAAAGCATTTCATATTTTGAGAGCTGTTTTTAGTGAATGCAAAATCCGCCTTCATTATTACTGTGGTATTTGAGAGGTATTTTGTTTTTCAAGAGCATTTTCCCATGCAATCAGGCAGGGAATTAGATGCACTGATAGTCATGCCCTGTGGTTCTATCACACCTTCTCCCTCTCAGCTGTTCTTGGTTTAGGTAATCACCATCACCACCACCACCTGGGAGATGCCCTTTATATACTGCCTGCACTCATTTAGTCTCTGTCAGGTTGTCTCACTTTCTTAACCATTTAAGTCAAGCTGTGGTTCACGCTGTCCTATTATTCGTCTGTTACTAAGTCTGCCTGTTTAAGTCCTGGCATGTTTCTGCCCTCTGACCTTGGATATTTGGATTACGGATTGGACTCTTCTCACCTAAGATCTTTAAATTGCGGATTGGATTCTTGCTGCGATAGATGGACATTGTTATGACCCCTGCTCTATTTGACGTATCAGGATTTGGACTCTGATTTTATCTCTTCTGCCCAGATCACGAGTTTCCTCCCAGTCTGCCAGCAATGTTCTGCATGCATATTACTAAACTGCGCCAGTTCACATGAGTATAAACTTCCGCATTACCATCATAACTTCTTACTTTTCATCAAAAACAAGTGTTCTGTTTTGATTCAGTGTCTGCTGTGCCTCCTATCCTGCTGGTCTTCTAATAAACCTTGTACAATTCCAATAGAATTTGTCTTTTCTTGGGGTCCAGCAGGTGAAACTGACAATTTGCAGGGTTATGAATGTGCCCAGTGGTTTAAAAATTTGCACCGTAATGGCTGTTCACCATATAAGCTATTTTTATTTCTGTCTTTTTTAAAAGGCAAAAGACAAGATTAAAATCTTTCATATGTGAGTAGGACTGGTACAACCACTCTCACTTATATTAACAACAGGAATAAATGCTCTAATTATCCCTACACAGCAGCCCACACATGCAAAACTGACATTTCAATACTCCCACATTATTGTCTTTTCTGATTAGCAAACATTTGAACGAAATATGGTACTATCTAAGTAATAAATACATCTTGAGCTGTTTCATGCACTGTCATGGCTGTTGAAATACAACTGTAACTGATAAAAAGTCGTTTTTTTTTTTTTCCCCCTGAGACATAAATAGTTAGAGAATAATGTGTGGAGTTCAAATTAATGACCAGCTTAATTTGCCAAAGTGTCTCAGAAAGACACAACAGTAAACCTGCATACAAAGCACAAGGGCCTCTTCCATGTGAAATGTTCTCTGCTTTATTGTAAAAGTACATTTCCTGCTATGTTGGGTCAAAGCTCTCTGCTGGGAAGAAGATTTACAGTCTGCAATCAGCCAGCTGTACATCTAAGACACATAGCATGTAGTTTGACCTTTACTCTGTTATGCTAAAAAAATCTCAAGAGTCAATTTTGACGTATCTCTGAAGGGAAAAGCACATTTAACTGATAGGATTGAACATGTATGGCAAAGCCATTTACATGATTAATAGACTGGGGGATTTTCTGCTGAAAATTCTCTAATAAATAACATTTAAGGTCAAACTTCTCCTGATAAAACCAATTTAGCATAGATTCTGTCAAACAAAATTTAAAGAAAATGTAAAAAAAATGTTTAAAAAAGTTCAATTTACCAGTTTACTTTTTATTATTCAGTGTCAGAAATATCTTAAGCCACAATCAGCAACATCCTTGAGTCACCAACACAGTAAAGAGAGAGTACGTATGCCTGGTGTGTCAATTTACAACCTAAACATGCTAAATGGTTTAAGGCCTTACAGAAAAGAAGACCTCCGTTCGAAAAGTATACAAAATCAACCAGATTTTTTTAAAATTAAATATTGGTAATGTAGTTTTTAATAAACTCCACATCTGAACTATATTTAGAAAATGAATACATTAGCTTGAGTTGATGCTAGCAAAAGTCATTCACTCTCTACTAAATTATAATTTAGTTTTTTTGTTCCCTATACAGATTTAAAGTACTCAACCACTCGCCAATATCAAATGTTAAATTTATATAATTTATTTTCTCTGTTGTGTGCCAAAAGATTTACTTAGATTTATCTTTTTAGCTGTTAACTTTCCTTCAGCTGTTTTATTGTGAAGTGGGGAAGACAAAGTTTTCCTTGTAAAGTAGAAAGGCTGGCTGTAAAAATGATAACAGTAGTAGAAGGTAAAAAATTATAAGATAAAAAAGAAATGTAACCCCAGAGAATCCACAGGGTCAAATTTGGCCCTCATTTGCTGTTTTTATTATTTTTATTTCTTTATTTATTTATTACTTTTTTCTATTTTTTATGTTTTTAATTTTTTGGCTGCTGTTAATTGCTGCTCTCCAAAACAATTAAATGGAAAAAAATAATAATTTATTTAATTACATTTATAAGCCCTGAAGAAAATTGTTGTTTGGTTCTTCAGGGTTAATAAAATTACAAAGACTACAGAAAATAATAAAAAGGCTTTTGCAAAAATGAATGCCAAACAAATGTTAATACATTTTTTATTCTAGTGAACTTCAAGCGCAAAGAAAAATATCCAAAGACAATGGTGAGTATAAGATTCACATTAGCAAGGAAATTGAATTAAATTGGAGAAGTAGAAAAAAGAAAGTACCATTGTTTAAAATTGTATGGCTAATTCACTGGAATCTTTTTAAATATCAATGTGCATACAAGTCATAAATGAGGAATCTGAATTATTTTTCTTTTTTACTGAAAGGCGGCACTTTTTATTTCCTTTGAGGTGCTTTTTTTAAATGGTTACGTTAGAAAGAAAAAAAATTGGGCAACCTTAGATTCTCTTGTATGAAAAGATTCAAAATGTTTTGTATTTTTTTTTCCGATAAGATGAAATTCTTTTTAAATGGAGATTTTTAAAACTAGAACCTTTTACCTGGCAGCCACCAGTCAGCCTTTTGACCTTGATGTGTCAAAGAGGGAGACAAAAGGTCTAGCCTTTTCAGAAAATGAAAATTCTGTATTACTATTTCCCAAATACAGTATTTGACAAGCAGCAGGAGTTTTTTTTTTTTTTCCTGGATAAATGCCAGTTGAGATTAAAAAAGACAGCCAGCCACTTAGTCCGTCAGTCAACCGAACTGGAAGGCAGTGCTTTGTGCCCTGGAGCCTTGTGTCTCAACATTACATCTAATGATGAATGGTGCTTTGAAATGTAAAATTCAAATCAACTGTCATGCCTGAGGAATAAAGAGAAAAAAAAAAAAAACGGTAATTTTGAAACGGCCGCTACAATAGACCTAACTTGTCTCTGGTACCTTCAAACATCACAGTTAATATGGATTCATGCTTGATATTTTGGCAGCATCTTCCTTTGAAAATACAGATGTATATTTTACTCTCACAAGAAAAGTCCTTGTTTTGCTAACTTCACATCTGAAAAAATTAAATTGCAGGCCCTTTAAGCAAAAACACCAAAGAAGTGCATCATGACCTTATTAATGCATTTGTGCTTATTTTAGCTTTTAATTTTTACAACATAGTCTTTTTTTTTTTATTCATTTAGGAAATGTCTTAATTTAAACCTAAACCAATTGATGACAATATTTTTCAGGCAGATTTTTGTCACTTGCAACAGCACACTTTTAACAATGAAAGCTGGGACCTTATCTCAGAGCTCCTCGCTCTGCACATCTTGAACTTTAAAAACAGCTTGGACATTAAAAATAAATAAAGAGAAGATCCATTAAAAGCAGCTCTGTCAAAAAATGTTACACCTAGCACGATGAAAGGCAGCACTCAAACATTTACATATCATTAAGATTAAGGAAAACTTCACAAAAAACTGTGAGAGGATTTTAACAAATAAGGAATGTGAATGTGTGACTTATTAACTGCTTTTTAACTGGTATATTGGTGTGTTATACAGGAAAAAGGGTCCAACTGCTTACTTATATTTATTTCTTAATGTCACTGAACTGGTTTCTCACATGCATCTCTGTGTCTGGCTCTGTGACATATATAGACACAGTCAAGGGTCTAGTTAAGAGGCACGCACATGTTACTACTGTGACATCATCCAAATACTCCCTTGTTGTTCTTTAACAGAATCAATTTAAAACGATACTTGTTCTCATCTGTCACCATGTTTTTGAAGGACTTATCATGTGAGTTGTTTTTTTGTTCATTTGCATAACTGTGATTTAATGGAAACTGTGTCATCTCAAAATTGTGCATTTTTGACATTTCTAGAATGTCAATAAAGTTTTGTGCATATCTGTATTGGTGATATACAGTATCTCCAAAGAGACAGTATGTACCATGCTTGTCAATTTTAGGAACTTTTGCTCCTAAAATCTGTTCCAAAATTTGCAAACCAGGACATACCAAATGCTATAATTCCTCAGAAGACCACCAGGTAGATTTAAAGAGGAAGACATCTGTTGAGGACTTTTTAAAAATAGATTTCAGTTCTAAAAATAAATATATTTACTGTCTATCTTTGAAGTCATTTCAATGTATATTGCTTTATGTAATTGTAATGTTCTATACATTGTGTGTATTTGGGAATAATTTTCTGAAAAAACAAAAGTCTGTTGGGGTTTGTTAGAGCTCAAATTTGAGGACATTTAGGGGCTTGACTTCTTTGATTGGCAGGTGAGTTGAGCAATAGATAGATTCAAAGGAACTTCAAACTTAACTTTGTTCTGTCCAATTTCCATTTTCAGAAAGTTGTTCACTTGAGTGGAACAAACTCCAGTTTAAATGCCTTCACCAATTCAGACTTCATTTTCACCATGGAGAACCCAATAAGTGAATATCTGTCCAGTGTGGGACCATATCTATGGTCTCCAAATTTTCTTTTTTTCGAGGGAGGATTCCTACTGACTGAAATGATCCAGAAGTAACTCAGTGTCTCCTTTGAAAAAGACATTCAATTACCAGAAAAGCAAAAGAATTCCAGGGCTTTCTTTATTACTTCTTGTAGCATCGAGGGCATCAGACTATTCTTTCCAAAAATAGATATGTTGATCTAGTTTTGCAGGTTTTTTGCGGTTGAAACACTTAAACTAAAGAGCTAAATGAATGTGTTAAATTGAGGGTGAAAAACCACAAAGATGCACTGACTGACTTATAAGATGCGATCCTGTTGTAAATTCATTTTTTTGTATACCATGGTAGTGTTTTAGGATGAACTTTGCAACTTAGATAGTTGTACACAATCATAACAGAAAAACTTTTCTGAATAAAGTTTGGCCTCCAATACAAAAGGAGTTCATACAAATATACACTTTGTGTATCAGAAGATTGTTAAGATTGTTATTAATGCTTTTTGTTTTTGGATTGTCCAGAGTTACAGTATGTGTTTGCATGTAGCACCCCTGACCTATAGCTGGATGCACGGACAATGCAGTCACTCAAAAATGATTTGTGTGAAAATAAAATACTACTAATAATAACAACAATAATAATTATGAAGAATGCATTCCATGACTAAGAAAAAGGCCTTGTAATCATTGGGCTCTACAGTTAAAATAGATCAAATGTTAACATAATTTGAAATGTTGGACACTTTGTTGTCCTCAATAGGCAAAACTATAAGGTTTTTTTCTAAAAATGGGACCTTTGTTAACCATCACTTAGTAAAGTTTACCGGAAAGATACGTATTGAAAGATGTAACGCAATGTGCAAAAGCTACTGAAAGAAAAAAGAAGATGGATAAAAATAAATATGACACTACATGAGTTCATTAAAAAAATGCTTTTATTATTTTTTGTCATAACCTTGGTCAGTAAATACATGTAATAAACTAGAGTTTTTTGATCAGACACTCTATTAAACATTTATGATGTTGGATACATTTTGAGTCAAATTCATTATTTGAGAGAGGCCTGAATAAATGCTAACAAATACATATTAATTTAAAAAGAACAATTGTGAAGGGACTGTTCATCTTAAGGAACACAGAGTTTTGCCAGAATAATATTTAAGAGTTTGGTTTAAAATGTCCCTTAAAATGTATTTAAAAACAACAATTGAACAACTGAATTGATTGATTTACTATATCTCTGTTTTAAATGTACCACACTATTTTGCTACACTGCGTTGGCATCAATTCCTGGCATCAAGTCTTTTATGTATTAATCTATTTTTTTTAATTTTCCAAGCACACAAAATATGGTACAAATCCAGATGATCTAACAAGATTGTAATCAGCATCAGTGAGCAACTTTAAACAAGCATAAACAATTAACACAGAAAAGGAGGAAAGAGCAAACGAAAGCAATGAAAGAAAGAATATATATATATATATATATATATATATATATATATATATATATATATATATATATATATAAGGTTATATATAAGGTTTACAAGTGAAGCAGCCTTAAATCATAACTCTACAAGAAGACATACCATTAGTTTGAACAAAAAGTATGAACAAAATTGCTTTTTTTTTTGGGATGGAAAGCAATCAATCTCCATCTGGTTTTGTGCTTTTTATCTTTATTTGTTTCTTTCTTGCGTTGTAAAAAGGCCCTGTCTCCTGTCTTTGTTTTTTTCTTCTCTTTCTACATGTAACATTTTTAAATTAATGTTTCCAGCTCTTGTATTTTCCCTCTGTATCCTCTCACGCCCCGCTGTGCCTCAGCAGTGACAGGTGCTTGCTGAGGCAGGGGGGCTGCAGATCTAAATGTTGTCATCTGCTCTACAGTCCAGCTCTACAACTGAACTCAGCATCAGTCAACAGTTCACTGCAGCAACCACAGCTTCCCTTGCCTACTTTCATTATTGACAAAGAAACAGACACACGTTTGCACTGACAGAACACTTGTGGCTTTTGTTAGAATCTGGGGAATAATCTAGCGTTGTGGAGTTCTGTGAAGTACACCAAAGGATTGTTGTGCTTCAGGCTAGCCTTATTTATCTCAGAGATATGAAGAAATCATCATTCTAAAAAGGCTGTTCTAATTGGGTGAAGAAAGCAAACAACAAATCTTAAATGCAATGCTTTGTAGCAAAAGTGTAGAATGGACAACCCAGCAAAACTCCAACTCAGGCGTATGAGAGTCAAAGTTTTAATTAAAAGTTCAGATGAGTTGAACAGAGGTGCGCAGCAGCAGCCGAGGGCACGATGACACAAGCCAAACTCCTGGTGCTTAGAGATAGAGGAGACAGGGTAAATATTTCTGGTGAGAACAGGAGGGGTAAACTGCAGGAGTATCAGCCTAACTGGGTTTGGGTGACATTAAACTTGGTTGGCATCAGTGCGGCTGATGGCTGCTTGCAGGCGACACAGGAAGGTAAGTGGAGTGTTACTACTGATTCACAGAAGACAAAAAAATTCACAGCAATGTCTATTATTCTTTGTGTTTCCAGGAAATAGCACAAACGAGTTGAGGAAGCAGAGCCAGGAGCAAAGAAGAGTCTGCAGGCTAGAAATGGTAATAAATCACATGAAAAGAAAAGTTATCTGTTAATCCGTGGTAGTAGTGATTTGTTGGGAGAAAGGGGAATGAGAATGGAGAATCAGAAGATTTACAATCCGAGGGACATTTAACAGAATAAACTGTGAGGCAATCCTGGCTCAGTAGCATAAATACAATGTTTGTACCCATGAGAGCAGAGGAAGACGTATGGTCGTTGGACAGAAAAAAAGGTCAACAACACAAAAAATTGGCCCGAGAGCCTGACTTTAGAAAACAGCTGGAGTATGAGGTGAGCTACCACATAATGGCAACTTGAAAATTTGTAGCCAAGCATCAAACAGTGCAAGACAGGTGATTGGCGTGTGCACACAAACTGGACAGCAATCCAGGAGGTCCAAAAAAAAGTAGAAATAAGATATGTTTCATGCACACTAAAATACCTATTTCTGTTGAATATTGTTGACATTTTCTATTCATCTTTTTGTGTACATGACTTCTGTTTTTAGATAATCCATCCGCCACAGAGGTGTGGCGTATTAAGATAAAGATGTACATTAAAAAAAAAGACAAGTTTAAACTATTGCAGTAACATAACTAATTTGTCACATCCATACAAAAAAAAAAAAGACAAAGGTTTACAGAAACTGGCATTCAATCATTAACTAGAATTGCAATTCCTGTGAGAAATTGCGTCTGTTTGCTGAAAGCAAATATCGTTATGAAACATGTCAAAGCTGGAAGTGTTAAAGACCTTCCGTACGACCAGCATGTAAAGTTTCATGGAGTTTGGTAAATGACTTTTGGAGATATGAGTGGAAACACATTGGAATATGTGGTAGCGCCACCTATTGGAGCATCGTTATGAATGCTCTTGCGCTCACTCACCTTCAACCTAATGAAACAGTGTGTACAATTTGGTAAAGTCACGTGGATACGTTAAGGAGCTTCAGGGTTGCAACGTTGACAACCAGTCTCGTCTATGTTTTCAATACGTGTTGTGCAAAAACTGTAATAAAAATATGCAAAATCTTATGAGGTATACATGGCTGATACATAGTCACTATTATCCAATAATCCAGTGAATCATTGGGGAACAACATCATTTTCCTGTGGCTTATGCTTTGGGAGATTAAGGCCCAAACACTTTTTTTCTCCAATTTACCACCAGGTGGCGCAATATAGCCAGACGTCTTACAGCCTTGATACATTTCTCTAAAGTATGTGCTTACAAAGTTTCATGGCATTGGGCTTTGTACTTTTCAAGATATGGGTCTTCAACAGTGTGTTCTATTCATTTCCTATGGCAAAACGTTTGTCTTTAAAAATTCATATAAAATCAGTCATAACACTGAATGGTACGAAATTGTATACCAATGATCTCACCAAGGACCTTTACAAACTACAAGTGGTTGCATGTTGATATCTGCATTGGTTTAGGAGATTAAAGGGCTTGTCCCGTATGTGAAATTCCCCTCTAAGTCACCACTAGGTGGCATAAGAGGGCTCGTTTTTTTATATGTGTTACAGGACCCTAAAGACATCCCAAGTACAAAATCTGAGCATGGTACCTAATGCAGCTTTGGAGATATTGCACTAAACGCTGTGTTAGCTTCTGCAGCGCCACCTATTGGACAATCGCTACAAAACTTTATGCAACAATTAAGCACCCTGTAAGGATGCTACACAACAATTTTGGTGAAGATTGGGTTTACTATAAAGGACTTGAAGCATTGTAAAGTTCACGACCACACCCTACTAATTTACATCGCGTACTGTACGAAAACGGTACATCACTGCGCAAAATGAGTGGCACCATTAGATTCGGGGTACTCCAAATAGGGTAAGTACAGAGTTTTGTCAACTTTGACGAAAGTATGTTGAATAGGGAGCCAAAAACGTGTTTTACGAAAAATCGTAAATAGCGAAAAAATCTAGTTAGACGGACGTGGGCGGTCCCAATTACAAAAAGTTACTCTAGCATCCAAGGAACCCAAGGAAAAAAAAAGCAAGTTCCTACGACAAACGGGACGCGAGATAGACCCAAAACAATTTTTTTTACTACAATCGACCACCTGGTGGCGCAGTAGAGTCACACAGGGCCACAAATCTCACAGATTGTGTAAACCCCTATACCATAGAAGCTGACAAAGTTTCATCAAATTATCTTTAATACTTTTTGAGATATAACCATTTAAAGGTGCTTTCAATGCATTCTCTATGGGAAAAATAAATCATAAAAATATTCATATAAAATTACCCATAATTCCAATGGGTGAAAAAAGTAATGGCACAGGTCTCCTAAAGGAGCACTACAAACTACAATTGGTTGCAACTTGATAACTCCTAAACTCTAGGACGAGTAGTGCGTCAAACTTTTGACGGAATAAGAAAATATAATAATAATAATAACTAGAATTGCAATTCCTGTGAGAAATTGCGTCTGTTTGCTGAAAGCAAATACCGTTATGAAAACATGTCAAAGCTGGAAGTGTTAAAGACCTTCGGTACGACCAGCATGTAAAGTTTCATGGAGTTTGGTCAATGACTTTTGGAGATATGAGTGGAAACACATTGGAATATGTGGTAGCGCCACCTATTGGAGCATCGTTATGAATGCTCTTGCGCTCACTCACCTTCACCTAATGAAACAGTGTGTACAATTTGGTAAAGTCACGTGGATACGTTAAGGAGCTTCAGGGTTGCAACGTTGACAACCAGTCTCGTCTATGTTTTCAATACGTGTTGTGCAAAAACGGTAATAAAAATATGCAAAATCTTATGAGGTATAGATGGCTGATACATAGTCACTATTATCCAATAATCCAGTGAATCATTGGGGAACAACATCATTTTCCTGTGGCTTATGCTTTGGGAGATTAAGGCCCAAACACTTTTTTTCTCCAACTTACCACCAGGTGGCGCAATAGAGCCGGACGTATTACAGCATTGATACATTCCTCTGAAGTATCTGCTCACAAAGTTTCATATCATTGGGCACTGTACTTTTCAAGATTTGGGTCCTCAAAAGTGGGTTCCATTCATTTCCTATGGCAAAACATCAGTCTTTAAAAATTCATATAAAATCAACCGAAACACAGAATGGTACGAAATTGTAAACCAAGGATCTCACTAAGGAACTTTACAAACTACAAGTGGTTGCATGTTAAAATCTGCATTGGTTTAGGAGATTTAAGGTCTCAACCTGAATGTGAAATTCCCCTCTAAGTCACCACTAGGTGGCGTAAGAAGGCTCAGTTTTTTATATGTCTCACAGGACCTTAATTACATCCAAAGTACAAAATCTCAGCATGTTACCTAATGCAGCTTTGGAGATATTGCACTAAACGCTGTGTTAGCTTCTGCAGCGCCACCTATTGGACAATCGCTACAAAGCTTTATGCAACAACTAAGCACACTGTAAGGATGCTACACAACAATTTTGGTGAAGATTGGGTTTACTATAAAGGACTTGAAGCATTGTAAAGTTCACGACCACACCCTACTAATTTACATCGCGTACTGTACGAAAACGGTACATCACTGCGCAAAATGAGTGGCACCATTAGATTCGGGGTACTCCAAATAGGGTAAGTACAGAGTTTTGTCAACTTTGACGAAAGTATGTTGAATAGGGAGCAAAAAACGTGTTTTACGAAAAATCGTAAATAGCGAAAAATCTAGTTAGACGGACGTGGGCGGTCCCAATTACAAAAAGTTACTCTAGCATCCAAGGAACCCAAGGAAAAAAAAAGCAAGTTCCTACGACAAACGGGACGCGAGATAGACCCAAAACAATTTTTTTTACTACAATCGACCACCTGGTGGCGCAGTAGAGTCACACAGGGCCACAAATCTCACAGATTGTGTAAACCCCTATACCATAGAAGCTGACAAAGTTTCATCAAATTATCTTTAGTACCTTTTGAGATATAACCATTTAAAGGTGCTTTCAATGCATTCTCTATGGGAAAAAAAATTCATAAAAATATTCATAATAATTAAACCATAGTACAGATGTGTACCAAAAGTAATAGCACACTATTCCCAATTGAGCTTTACAAACTACAGTTAAAATTATTGTAATATTGTAAAAATTGTAGGACTAGAAGCAATTCAAAAAATTGACGGAAAAAGAAAAGCAAATACCGTTATGAAACTTGTCAAAGCTGGATGTCTTAAAGACCTTCCATAGGGCCAGCACGTAAAGTTTCATGGAGTTTGGTCAAAAACTTTTGGAGATATAAGTGGAAACACATTGAAATATGTTGTAGCGCCACCTATGGGAGCATCATTATGAATGCTCTTGCGCTTTCTGATCTTCAACTGAGTAAGCACTCTGTACAATTTGGTACGGTTATGTAAATTTGTTAAGAGGCTGCAGGGGTGCAAACTTCACAACCACTCTTGTCTATGTTTTCAATACGTGTTGTGCAAAAACCGTATGGAATTCAGCTCAATGGGTGTTACCATTGGACTTGCAGTAGTCCAAATAAGAAAGATGCAGACTTATGCAAAGATTGTAAAAACTATGTGGCATTAAGACTCAAAAAATTTTTTGGGGGAAAATCGTAAATTGCGACAAAATCTTATGAGGTATAGATGGCTGACACATATTCACTATTATCCTAGAATCCAGTGAATCATTAGGGAACAACATAATTTTCCTGTGGCTTATGCTTTGGGAGATTAAGGCCCAAACACTTTTTTTCTCCAACTTACCACCAGGTGGCGCAATAGAGCCGGACGTATTACAGCATTGATACATTCCTCTGAAGTATCTGCTCACAAAGTTTCATATCATTGGGCACTGTACTTTTCAAGATTTGGGTCCTCAAAAGTGGGTTCCATTCATTTCCTATGGCAAAACATCTGTCTTTAAAAATTCATATAAAATCAACCGAAACACAGAATGGTACGAAATTGTAAACCAAAGATCTCACTAAGGAACTTTACAAACTACAAGTGGTTGCATGTTAAAATCTGCATTGGTTTAGGAGATTAAAGGTCTCAACCTGTATGTGAAATTCCCCTCTAAGTCACCACTAGGTGGCGTAAGAAGGCTCAGTTTTTTATATGTCTCACAGGACCTTAATTACATCCAAAGTACAAAATCTCAGCATGTTACCTAATGCAGCTTTGGAGATATTGCACTAAACGCTGTGTTGGCTTCTGCAGCGCCACCTATTGGACAATCGCTACAAAACTGTGTGCAACAACTAAGCACACTCTAATGATGCTACACAACAATTTTGGTGAGGATTAGGTTTACTATAAAGGACTTGAAGCATTGTAAAGTTAACGACCACACCCTACTAATTTGCATCGCGTACTGTACGAAAACGGTACATCACTGCGCAAAATGAGTAGCACCATTGGATTCGGGGTACTCCAAATAGGGTAAGTACAGAGTTTTGTCAACTTTGACAAAACTATGTTGAATAGGGAGCCAAAAACGTGTTTTACGAAAAATCGTAAATAGCAAAAAATCTAGTTAGGCGGAAGTGGGGCGGTCCCAATTACAAAAAGTTTCTCTAGCATCCATAGAACCAAAGGGAAAAAAAAGCAAGTTCCTACGATAAACGGGACGCGAGATAGACCCAAAACAATTTTATTTACTACAATCGACCACCTGGTGGCGCAAGTAGAGTCACACAGGGCCACAAATCTCACAGAATGTGTAAACCCCTATACCATAGAAGCTGACAAAGTTTCATCAAATTATCTTTAGCACCTTTTGAGATATAACCATTTAAAAGTGCTTTCAATGCATTCTCTATGGGAAAAAAAAATTCATAAAAATATTCATAATAATTAAACCATAGTACAGATGTGTACCAAAAGTAATAGCACACTGCTCCCAATTGAGCTTTATAAACTACAGTTGAAATCATTGTAATATTGTTAAAATTGTAGGACTAGAAGCAATTCAAAAAATTGACGGAAAAAGAATAATAATAATAAGAATAATAATAATAAAATATAATAAAGTATTACAACAACATACTCTGTTTGCTTTCAGCAAACAGACAATAATAAAATAGAATAAACCGATAGAACACCAAACTCTGTTTGCTTTCAGCAAACAGACAACTAGAATTGCAATTCCTGTGAGAAATTGCGTCTGTTTGCTGAAAGCAAATACCGTTATGAAACATGTCAAAGCAGGAAGTGTTAAAGACCTTCCGTACGACCAGCATGTAAAGTTTCATGGAGTTTGGTCAATGACTTTTGGAGATATGAGTGGAAACACATTGGAATATGTGGTAGCGCCACCTATTGGAGCATCGTTATGAATGCTCTTGCGCTCACTCACCTTCACCTAATGAAACAGTGTGTACAATTTGGTAAAGTCACGTGGATACGTTAAGGAGCTTCAGGGTTGCAACGTTGACAACCAGTCTCGTCTATGTTTTCAATACGTGTTGTGCAAAAACTGTAATAAAAATATGCAAAATCTTATGAGGTATAGATGGCTGATACATAGTCACTATTATCCAATAATCCAGTGAATCATTGGGGAACAACATCATTTTCCTGTGGCTTATGCTTTGGGAGATTAAGGCCCAAACACTTTTTTTCTCCAATTTACCACCAGGTGGCGCAATATAGCCAGACGTCTTACAGCCTTGGAAACATTTCTCTAAAGTATGTGCTTACAAAGTTTCATGGCATTGGGCTTTGTACTTTTCAAGTTATGGGTCTTGAACAGTGTGTTCTATTCATTTCCTATGGCAAAACATTTGTCTTTAAAAATTCATATAAAATCAATCATAACACTGAATGGTACGAAATTGTATACCAATGATCTCACCAAGGACCTTTACAAACTACAAGTGGTTGCATGTTGATATCTGCATTGGTTTAGGAGATTAAAGGGCTTGTCCCTTGTGTGAAATTCCCCTCTAAGTCACCACTAGGTGCGTAGAGGGCTCGTTTTTTTATATGTGTTACAGGACCCTAAAGACATCCCAAGTACAAAATCTGAGCATGGTACCTAATGCAGCTTTGGAGATATTGCACTAAACGCTGTGTTAGCTTCTGCAGCGCCACCTATTGGACAATCGCTACAAAGCTTTATGCAACAACTAAGCACACTGTAAGGATGCTACACAACAATTTTGGTGAAGATTGGGTTTACTATAAAGGACTTGAAGCATTGTAAAGTTCACGACCACACCCTACTAATTTACATCGCGTACTGTACGAAAACGGTACATCACTGCGCAAAATGAGTGGCACCATTAGATTCGGGGTACTCCAAATAGGGTAAGTACAGAGTTTTGTCAACTTTGACGAAAGTATGTTGAATAGGGAGCAAAAAACGTGTTTTACGAAAAATCGTAAATAGCGAAAAATCTAGTTAGACGGACGTGGGCGGTCCCAATTACAAAAAGTTACTCTAGCATCCAAGGAACCCAAGGAAAAAAAAAGCAAGTTCCTACGACAAACGGGACGCGAGATAGACCCAAAACAATTTTTTTTACTACAATCGACCACCTGGTGGCGCAGTAGAGTCACACAGGGCCACAAATCTCACAGATTGTGTAAACCCCTATACCATAGAAGCTGACAAAGTTTCATCAAATTATCTTTAGTACTTTTTGAGATATAACCATTTAAAGGTGCTTTCAATGCATTCTCTATGGAAAAAAAAAATCATAAAAATATTCATATAAAATTACCCATAATTCCAATGGGTGAAAAAAGTAATAGCACAGGTCTCCTAAAGGAGCACTACAAAACTACAATTGGTTGCAACTTGATAACTCCTAAACTCTAGGACGAGTAGTGCGTCAACTTTTGACGGAATAAGAAAATATAATAATAATAAAATAGAATAAACCGGTAGAACACCAAACTCTGTTTGCTTTCAGCAAACAGACAATAATAAAATAGAATAAACCGATAGAACACCAAACTCTGTTTGCTTTCAGCAAACAGACAATTATAGATAAACTTTCAACGGAAAAAGAATAACCTCATATAAAGCCTCTCTTTGCTCTTTGGCTGGTATTGAATATTTAAATCATTTAGAACAGCAGTTTTATGAATACCAAAAAGGATCTTGCAGCTGAACTATATGTTTTGTGATTATTATTTTATTTTACTTTAAAGCTTCCAGTCTGCTGTCACACCTACAGAAGAGCCACTATTAGATAATAACATGTAGATATTTTTCCATAATCTCGCATTTGAAATGAACTATCCAAATGCTTACGAGGCATAAATTGTAAATGTATTTTTTGTCTGAGTTTTAATGCCACTTTAACTCTTATCACAAGGGAAAGCTGCACTAAACTTTCTGATGTGCTGGTGACAAGTCAAAGCAGCTTAAAGAATTATCAGAGATACAATAAGACACAGACAGACGGACAGAACTACCAACCGCACAGAGACTTAGTTCTAGTAGCTTTAGCATTCTACCTCTTTGTGTGTGCGCGTGTGTGTGTGTGTGTGTGGGAGGGAATGTTGGGACCTTCTTTAGTCCTCTCCTGCGGTCCTAACTTCTCCCTTCACCACTTTCTCTTTACGTCCTATACAACAACAACCCCCCCACCGACCCCCAACCTTGTGGTACTTTGGATTAGTTCCATTGCTTGGTCATCTGGAATTGTCCTATTTTCTGAGAAAAATCAGGTCTTTTGGTTGCTAGGGGTACTCAGAGATTGAACAGGTGTTTGTGAGGTCTTTTTTTCTTTTTGTACAAGATGACCCATGTTGGCACATTTGAGAACTATTTTTTCTATTACTACTAGGATTGCAAAATATCATTGACAAAAATGACACAAAATGTTTATATTACATGTTTTCCAGTCATAATTTCTAATTTTAACCACCATTTGCAAAAATCTTATATTTGCTTCACATGAATAGAATGCTTTGAACATACTGTCTAGAACAGCTTTCCCTTCACTCATTGTTGCTGATTACCTGGATCAGGTGTGCCCAGTCAATCAGAATAAGGAGACATCAGATTGAGCTAAGCAGAGAGCAGTGTAAAGAGAGAACTGGTGTTAGATCTCAGCTCGGATCTTGAATCACTACTTAAACTCAAGTTAATTCTAAATACCAATTTATAATTTCATTTGAGTATACTATACGACAATACACCACAAATCCCACAATGCACTACAACAGCTAATGCCAGTTTGTCTTTCTGATTGATGCCCTATGAACACCAAAAAACAAGATAATAATAATAATAAATAATTCATTTCAGTGTTTAATTTGCAAAATTAAAACAAAAGTAAACATAAGCAAACAAGCTAGAAAACAAAACAAATACACATTTTGCATTTATGAGTTATTTCTTAAATTATTTTAGGTGAACATGCATGATTTAATCTCATTTAATAACATTTAAATACATTTAAAAGCTTGTGCATTTTTTTTTTAGTGTACAGGTGACTGACAGTCTTCTGTTCACTTTTCTAGGCGATATGAGCGACTAGTTTGTTTTTTTTATTTTTGCAGTTTTAGAAAAGCCTGAGTTTTGTAATATCACATTCTGCCAAAATGGCAACAAATTTAGATCTCAAAAATTGTTCTCATTAAGCCTGTAGGTCACCTGACCAGCCTTTTATATCTTTTTTATAAAACATGGTTTTCATCAATTGATTCCACTGAAAAATCAGCTAATAAATAGATTAACATTTTCAAAGTGACATTTAAGGTAGTCCCAAAAATGTATGAAGAAGAATGGAGAAGGCAGAGACTCTGTTTGCCTTAACTACTTAGCTTCTGAGAATGTATATTGGGGTTATAACAAGAAACAACACGTCAGGAATGGTATAACAACCAGAGCACATAGGAAAATATACAGCTCTCTAAAATAAAGAGAAATACTTCAGCTTTACTTCAAAGTTTATCAAAGAAACTAATCATAAAAGTAGTTTGACTGTGAAAAAAAAACACTTTCATACTGACATGAGACTGCCAAATCATCCCAACTTTCACAGCAGAAAATGAGTGAATGAAAGTATGAGAGAAGAGGTGGACTGCACAGGTGAGCTGCCAGCATGTCACTGCATTATTCATCAGGAGACACTTCAGTAAAGCCCTGTACATGGTATATTTAATGAGCACGGTAAAACAGACAGTTAACTTTTGAAGAGCCACAGGTTGAATCACAATCATTTACAGTCTTTTCTTAAAGAAGTACATTTTGAACTGGAGTGTCTCTTCACAGAGCTCCAATTGGAGGAAAAGGGTTTAACAGATTTTGAGCTGTGCAACGAAATGTGTCAGAATAAGTAAACTAAAATGAATGAGAATGTGATTGTGACAACCTTTTTTTAGTTTAATGAACAGCAGCAGTTGTGTCTTTGAATCCCGTTTAAATAATACAAAATAATAATAATAAACTGAGCTTGGTTTGCCCCAAAATACATTTTTCCTTTTGACCATACAGGGGTTAACGTCTGCTTCCAGGAAGTTACCTGCTGAAGATCACCACAATACACGCGTCATTTTCCAGGTGTAAGACTTGTTGGTGCAGCAACAGGCTGTAAAGCTTTGGAGAATAAATAAATAAAGACTTTATTTCTATTTAGTTTATTAAGTTTACGTCTGAGGTTGCAACCATGAAGAGGTTTAAAAATCATGAGTGAAGAGCCAGCGACACCCAGAAAAACCTTGTTCGGGGCTATGGTTGAGTTTGTGCGTGAAGGGTAGAGCTAAGATGTGGACAGCTGGTCAGACACATGAAATTGTATGAAGAAAAGCGTGGTGGGTGGTAGAGAGGGGTATACAGAGATCAAAGCAGCAGAGAGAAAGACAGACAAGGACTGAGAGAGCAAAAATAAATTAGAAGAGGTGGAGAATAAGGAGAGATGGAAGTTGATCTTGATGGAAAAATAAGTAAGTCATTTTAAAACCTGTGCAACCAAAGAAACACAATTGGTAACACTTGTTTTTATTTATTGAGCCACTTGTCCACAAAAACACAGCAGATTTTCTTGTTGACTTATTGTCAATATTTTTATTTTGATTTTGTTTTCCATGTATTTTCCTCCTGTTTTTTTTTTTTTTTATTCTTGACAGCTCGATAGAATACTGAATAAAATGTGAAAAAAGTGTCTATGATTATTAACCATAAATACCCCTCCGATCTTTGGTCTTGACATTGCTTGCATTCAACAGACATTAAGTATGTTCCTAAGACACTTTTGAAGTTTTGTCTTTGCATTTCCAGTTGTGCTTCTCTGTCCCAAACTCTTTTTAACACAGTTTTTAGGAACATATCAAGTTTGAAACACTCAAATCACCAGAGGTGTCCTGTAATCCTAAACATTTGTCTGTTATTTAGCTTAGTTTCAGCTAAGCCATCATCAATGTGGCTTCACCTTAGTTTGATCTCATTTCAGGTTATTTTTTTCTTTTGTATTATAAAAAAAAAGAAAGAAAAATGTAATACTAGCACGGTAATGGTATTTAATGGTCACAGAAACTATGGTGAAGATGGACCAAATCACTGCATTTTATGAAACTATCAGAGATAACAGATACCATCAAATGTGTTATTTCCTATAATTCTTTCTTTTTTTTACTATGAACAATTTGAACTAATAGGAAGATCATTTAGCTGGTACTATTTCTAAGATAAAACTAAAATTTAGTTTTTCATCAAATCTATTTTTACCTAAACCCTCAAATGTATTGTTTGAGCTTTTTTATTATTATTATTATTATTATTATTATTGTTATTACTTTTTTTTTTTACGCGTAAACTACATTGAATTGCCAATTTCTGGTTGTATACATTATATGACTTATGTGTATTAAACGTCATATTTAAGTAATAAAAAGCCCATTCAATAATAATTTAAAAAAATTCCCAAATCTGGCCCTCAGAGACTGTATGCTGCTAGCCACAAGCATAGAGGCCAAGGTCTAGTGCGGGTGGGAGCAACTATCTCGGATAAACCGTCCAAATCCATGAATACATGACGCAACACCCAAATCAATTACATGCTCAAGAAATGCTTATGTCAACAGAGAGCAGGGAGGCGGTGAAGAGAGATCACCATTGTAGAACAAGCCCCTTCACCAGACCCCAACTAGGGTGGTTGATATCAAGAAGTCCTACCAATGGACAGCACAGAAGTACTCATCCTGGCTGCACAGGCACAAGCCCTGCGCACCAGAGCGATAGAGGATCAGATCCACCACATCAAACAAGACCAAAGGTTTAGACTCCTGAGGATTACCTTAAACAATCCAGCACAAAACTGCAGGGTGTAAGATGCTGGTAAGAAAAGCATACATGGAGCGCCACAACCAAGTGGCTGCAATTGTTTACAGTAACATGTGTAATAAAATATGGACTGGAAACCCCAAAGTCAAAATGAGAAATGCCTCAGAAAGTGGTAGAGAATGAGAGAGCAAAGATACTGTGGGTCTTCTGAGAGGAAGCCTAAGAGAACCTACGCTCCGGTGAGAAAATCGCCCATGGAGGGTGAGATGAGCTTTTACATACATATATTATATCTATATCTCTATATCTATATAGATATAGAGATATATCTCTATATCTATATCTCTATATCTATATAGAGATATAGATATAGATATAGATATAGATATAGATATAGATATAGATATTTCAAATGTTTCCTTTTTTACTCATAGGGATTTTTTTTGTGACAGTATGGATCCAGGAAATATGTGCCATTTACAGAATTAAATGCATGTGCCTAATGTATTAAATCCTTACATGCTTTCTGTGTTCTCCACTTTTAAACATCCATCATGAATAGGTGTGAAAAAGTGCCACTAAAATATTTAGTTATGGTAGTTAATACTAAAAGGAAATTAGAGCTGTTGCTCATCAAAACTCACAGAATCTCAGTAACTGTCAGACTTTCTACTAAAGAGCAAACTCTGCTTGGTTTAAAATAACATGTTTACTCAATCAAGACTTTCCATCTTGACTTTAAATTACAGCTTTTGTGCAACTTTAAGATTCTGCAAAGAATGGCCAAACAGTTTTAACTTTTTTCTTCTTTTTAAATAAAAAAAAAAATCAAAATTATTTTTATGCAGAGAGCCATAAAAAAGAGGACTGATTTCACTCAGTGTGTGCTTAAATTATTATTATCACTATTTTTAGGTGATTTAAATCTTTATCACATCTGACAGCACTTTTCCTTTGACCTCCATCTCCTACTTAGTTACTCCCTCTTCTCTGTTTGCCTTTGCCGCTCTTTAGGTTCTCCTTCACTTGTTTTTATTTGATTTTGTTTACTTTGAAGTGCTTTATTAACCTATGGCATTTCCCCAGAAGAAACAACTCTTAATTTGCAACAGTTAGCAACAGTTTTAGTTGAAGGCCTTGAAATATGCCTACACAGTGCGTCTCTTCCTATTGTCTATGCGATTACTCATTGTAATGTGGCTGCTCTCAGCAACCATGGAGTTGCGTGACAAAACAATACAAAACAGGAATTTAATGCTTTTATAGACATGAAATCAAATCATCACAATGAATAGTGAGAGAAAAGAAACTAATCTATTCATCATTTCTGTCTTAAAACATCATTGTGTTTCATTTAACAGGACTCCTTTGAAAATGTAAATGTTAATTTCTGTAGTACTTCTGTGATTAAATAAAAATAAATAAATAATATTAAATAAACTATATTTTTAAAGGAATAACCTTGTGCAAGGTATGAACATAGTTGAAGACATAACCTGGCTTCATTTGAATTCAGACAACAGCGAGAAAAATGACACAAAAACAAGTTACACAAATGTGATCTGTGCCACTGCTCAAAGTCAGATGAGGAAAATACAGTTAATTTCTATATCCATTCATTTTAGCTCTAAGTTTCACTAGTTGTCTTGAATCTTATAATGAACGTCATTTTAAACTTCAAGCAAACATACTGTATATGTGATGATATCCTTATAAAAGTTATTCTTAATTTTAGTTTTTTTTTTTTTATTTTAGTATTTTGAGGACAATGAAGCATCAACACTTTGGCATTCACAAATGAAAATCATTAATTCTGGTAATGATTGTAGTCCATTAAGCCATTCATTTGGTATTGTTTTATCTTTTCTACTTAAAGTAAAATGTCCAAAACACCAGTGATGACAACTGCAGCAGTTGACATATTTTAGGAGCTGTTCTACATTTGCACATGGTTTTTGTTTGAACTGAGACATAAACAACAGCTATTTCTTATAGGTATAATCTTGTTTTTATAGATGCATACAAAATCCTGGGCAAAAGAAATACACGAGTTAAAGAATTGAGCACTGCAACCAAACAAAAATAGGAGTTTTTACAACACATAGAACTGAGCAGAAATGGTTTGTGTTTTCACT
Organism: Oryzias woworae; assembly: GCA_016861445.1. NCBI lineage: Eukaryota > Metazoa > Chordata > Actinopteri > Beloniformes > Adrianichthyidae > Oryzias > Oryzias woworae. The sequence goes on from BOLG01000036.1 coordinate 54,175, forward strand.
GAGTCAAATCTAAGTGTATTGTTTTGCCACAGGCTGAATCCACAAGGAGGATAGTCTAACTGGAAGAAGTATAAAGACGAGGGATGTAAAGGGCATGAAAAATCGGAATCTCATGTGAATGAAATGGGAGGCTGAAGAGAAAAATATGAAGGCAATACTAAAAGATTCATCTGTGTGAATGCCTTGGGCAAGGTGTATATAAAAAAAAAGAAAAAAAAAAAAACACAGAATCTACATCAAAACTGTCGCTGAAGTGTTGCTTTTCCAAACTGTGCAAAAACCAAGAAATTCTCAAAAGGGAGAAAAATACATTTAAAAATTCCACTTTATCAACAATGAAACATAAAACACCAACAATATATTATTCATAAGTATATAATTAAAAAGCACTTTGGAGACAATACATGAGGATATTTAAAAAGAAGACAGGTCATTGATGCTTCCTGTTACTGCAGATGAAACAAAATGAGATTTTCTTCAGCACTTAAATAGTACTACATCAGATCTTTTCATAAGTAACTGTTACAAAGCGCATCATCTATATGCAGAGAGGGCTCACTAAAAATCATGAAGAGGCTGAAAGAGTATGGTCTTGATTATAATCCTAATCTACTAGGCCAAGGAAATGATGAGGCCTGTGAATGTTAGGCAATTGCAGTAGAGTTTCAGCTAGAATCAAAGCAGAAGCTTCCCTGAGCAAAATGTCTCATGCTTGTTGATGCTGAATCAGTCCCTTGAGGTTGTTTTGTCCTTTATTCTGCTGCAATTATTGTATGCTTGCACATCAGACTTGTATGTGCAATAATTCAGAACACATTTTTAGTCTGATACCAAGAGGACCCTGGTCCGGGACTATGAACCCCTCTCAGACCTATCTTTCAACGTGGTCTTCATTTGTTTCTGCCGTACCAAAGTAACAGTTAAAAGTGACGTTCAAAATTGGTCGGTGAAATTTGAAGTTTGAATGAGTAAACTTCACTTTTTTAAAGGATTGCAAAGCTTAAAATTTCCATTATTTTTCTCTCATTGCTTTGCCCCGCCCTTGTAATGCCTGGCCAATGACTGAAAAGATCTTTAGTCATCTGGTTTGGCTTACAAGCTTCAGTTCGAAACAGAATATTCCAGCTGATCTGAACACAGACTTAGCAAAAGGTCCAGGACTCAGTGCGGTCCAACTGAGTATTTTAGTCTGAATACACCCTTGGTAATAGTGTTGTTTTTGTTTTCATGTTTATTGTTCTCGTGTTATTTTGATTCAGGGTAAAACAAAAAAAAGTGTAATGGAGTAAAGTGTCCACCATAAATGAACGGTTAGGACGAATTAGAAGAGGCCACAATTACTGGTTTAGCCTTTACGATAACGTCTAAGTTTAAAACCTAAGACTAAAGTAAGGCAGTGAGATGGCTGAAAGGCAAAACACTAAATATCTAGTGCATTTTGTGTAAGGAAGCAAGCTTAACACTACTTATATTTATATTTGAGTCACAGACAACACAGGAAACCCAATGTGATCATATCAGAAATTTTGCACCTCCCAAATATCCTGATAAATGTTGTAAGAACAGAAGGGACTTTAAAAATGCCAGAAGTTTCTTAGTTCTTAATTTTTTTGCGTGTTTCTTTTCTAATTTTGCAGTCTTGAAATGATTGTCTTCGTACTTCTACAGATGGACACTTCCATGTATGTCTAAAAAAAAGGGGGGAGCATATTTAGGTCAGAAACATATCTGACAAAACAATTATTTTATCTTGTGTTTGCGATAAGCTGGGACATGGCGTACAAAATCTTCAAATAAACTCTTCTTAAATATCAGATTGAAAACATGACACTCAATTGCAAAAGACTGTTACAGATCAAATTCAATGCCCCCACTGCAGCTTAAGCAGAGAAAGTTGCCACTCAAATAAATAAATATTCTGTTAAGACAATGTGTCAAAAACCATCACATCACAAGTATGTTTTTCTTGAATATGCAAGAACAGACTCTATTTTCCACACCATAAGGCACAAACTTCATTAAGGGGTGTATGTACTTCTGTACTTATTCATATACAAGGCGCACTGTAAAAGACGCCAGAAAAAGTTAATGGAAGCAAAACAGTGAGTTAGTTGAGTATTATTGAACTATTTAACAAAACACTCACATTATTCCTAAATCAATTTCCTCCCGCTAAACATTTCCGGTGTTTGAATTAAACAATTGTGTAATCAAACACACCAGCTTCCCTCTCAACATTGTCTTGTTGTTGGAGTTGGCCTCGGTTGTTCAGCAATGATGCCTCTGGCTCGGACAGTTAAAACAGAGACCTTAGCCCAGGCGTCCACAATCCATTCACATATGGAGGCGTAACTCACCCGGCACTGCCTTCCAGTCTTAGTAAGAGTGTGCACCGTCTGTCATCCATTGATCCCACGAACAAAGACGCAAGCTCTATTTCGCTTTTCCTTCGGTGGCACCGTGAATCAAAAACAATAAGAAATGACTCAAACCAAATAAACCTAAAACTAATTTTAAAGTAAAAGTATGTTCTCTTTGATCCATTTTTTAAACGGTTTCAGTTTTTGTGACTGTTAATAACTACAAAATAAACAATATGTTTTGACAAAATGAACATTTAAAGGGTGCTAACTGTAGATACCAAATTCAATTTTATTGAGTGCGAATGTTAGATCTGCCTTAGTGACATTAAAGTCAAATTACATTTTGAATTTACAAAGCTGCTTTTTTAGATTGAGGATCATGGGAGATCATTTGAAATCACCTCTTCTGTGGACACTGTAAAATGTTGCAAATAAACAAAGTTAAAGTCATGAAAGCTTAAAGAAAAAAAAAGTATTCACAGTTTGAACCTAAAGAAACTTTCAAAGACAAGCTAATGCTTCACCCACTGTGACTCACACCAAAGAGACCTAAAGGGCACAAAAGAAGACTGATCACTCAGTTTCTACTCAGCACTATGTTGCCCGTCCCCAGCAGTGTCTTCAAAATGTGCTAAACATCAACAGAAGGGCTGTGCTGTGAAGAGAGTGATCCCACACACCTCTCACTCGATCTAAATAGCTGTGGGAATGGGTTCAGCAGTAGCTTACTGCACTTAAGACCAGAGCTTTCTGAAACTATGTAATATGCTACCCCTCCACTGATCTTTTACATTGAGGACTTTCAGGGGATGCAGCATTTGAAACACTCTTGGCACATTTCAGTTACTTTCCAATAACGTAAGGGCCAAATAACTCCTGGACCAATTACGATAAATGATGGAGCCACCGGGCTGGCAAAAGGTTGCAGAAGACACCTCTCATCAGTTCACTTGCCAAAACAGTTTTTCATGGCGTGGTACCTTAAATCAGCAGTAGATTGGTAGGTACATAAGAAGTATTTCCAGTCCTAGGATGGAGCTTAAAAATGCAGGTGCAAATCCTAAACAAAACGTGTGTCAGTCAGTGTATGTTCTCCGTGAAGTCAAGAGAAGCACTGAAACACAGTTTGTGATTTATTAAATACATAATCAGTCAGATTGAGTGTATGCTGTGGTCATTTTCTTTTCTAATTTATCACTCGTTTGGTAAAGAGGATCTGAATGTGACCCGTTATAAAAAAATCAAACTGACATTTTCAGCGAGCCTCTGCACAAACCCAGTGCTCTGCGGATTGCATTGTCATCCTATCCACTCAAAAGCAACACATCTGAAATATTTCCAAAGAAAGCCCTTACTGTACCATCAACCTCTAAGATAACTTGATTTACTCCCGGCTCATCCCTCCCACACAGGAAGAGAGCAGTATGAATAAGCATCCCACATTTTGCCAGCTCTGTACTTGCTTTTCTCTTTGCAACAATATTACATTTCCACCTCTAACCAAGCAGAGATGATGCAATTCATCAATAACTATTTATGTAGTTTTAGCTAAATATTAAATACGTTTGATATAAAATGTAATGCAGTTTTACTAAAAAAGTGTGTGCATTTTCTATCTTTTCAGTATTTTTTTCACTTTTTTGCCATTTACTTTTTCATTTTCTCCAACTTGCTTATTTTCTGGACTGAAAATCAACCTGCAGCAGTAATGATTTTTATTTAATCCACTGTTGTACTTTTCTTTGGAAGATCAAAGCAATTAAGATAAATCACAGAAGCACCTTTTAGTTAGATGTAAGAATAATATTTCACACAATTTGCTTTAATATATCCCATAAAACTGTTCTATTATTATAAGTTTCTTCTTACAAACCACTGAAGTTTGGAAAAAGTTACATAAATGTGAAGCTAAATATAATGACGTGTTTAAATCAAGAAAGTGTCAGAACATCAAAACCAAATCTAATTCTAAATCAAAAAAAAAAAGAACAAAAAAGAAACTTCAATGGAAGTTCCGTTAAATGGAAGAAGTGAAGAAAAATGTGGAGGGACCTCAGCTTTGAGTCAGATGACTTAAAGGGGGAAGGGTGAGGATAAAGACGCAGACATAGAGAAGAAAGCAAGACCAGACTGCAGATGAATAAATCATTTCAAACCTCATTTTTAAGTTGCCAGGCGACGGCTGTCCATCATAAACTGATACTATATCGAAATCTTCCTCCAATGCCAAAGTAATGAAGGTTAGCTGGATTCGATTCCTCTCCCCTGTTATTATCAACCACGTACAGTTGGCATAGTTGGGATAGCCATGGGGAAAACCAGGAAGATTTCTATGGTGCCGTTGAGGCCTTGGACTACGCCCCCACAGGATTCAGCTGAAAGAGAGAGATAAAAACATGAGAATTTTCAAAGTGCAAAAATGCTTTTGAGTATTTTTCCAGTTCTTTAAAGATGACAACAGGAACTAAATAATTTTGATAAATGTTAGAAATACTTTATCTTTGCAACTCAGACCTTTTAAAAATGGTCTCAGTATATAAGGAATGAGGGCGGAACAGACGTTACGGCAAAAGAAGCAGAGTGGAAGACCAAGCTTGTGTTTTGTTTTGTTTTTTTCTTACATTAAAATAAAAGCCTCCCTTGATGCCCAAACACACGTCACTCACTTCTATGCAAAACAGCTTGAACATGACAACATATGGCATCTACTGAGACTCCAGCTTCTGTTAGATCATTCTTACATCATCAGTGGTACAGTCTACATATCTTCAACCAGAAATAACCTATCATGACATCTGTGCACTCATGCACATTCATGCATGCACACATACGTTTTAACAGAGCAGATTCTGTGAAGAAGATATTGGGCCAATGAAAACCCTGATGTCCAACATTTGAATGACAAAAAAGGAAAGATTTCATGTTTGTCTTTCAGACTTTAGTCATTTTTACTTCATTAAGTATCCAACAGAAAATAAATGCATTTCTTAGATAATATAGATGCAATAATGGGCAGTCAGATGACTGGGGTTTCAAAGTTCTGTGGTCAAATAACAACCTCAAATCACCCTTTGTTCATCAATTGATTTTCTTTTCTTTTTCGTTCATATCTTAACTTTTATTTTTCTTTTTCTACAATTTTTAACTTGCTTTTTACTGAGAATCATGACATTTTAGCTGGTGAAAGCTGAGTCAAACCAGAATAAAGTAGGTAAATAATATGGATGAATAATGGCTGGATGGTACCTGAGTCTTGCATAGTTCAAGAAGCCAGTCGTGGCATCTCCACAGTTTTTTTTGATTTGTTTCTTGGAACCCTAGGCTAAGTTTAATAGGAATTTTCCCTCCTGGAAAGATTAAATAATAATAGTTGTCTGAAATGTTTTCCTCTTATGCATTTTTTTTCGATTGCATAAGGATGGAATTCTGATTGGTTAGAAACGCTGTTATTACCCTTCCCAGATTGCAGGGAAGAAGGATTGCTTCTCTGAGATCACCACAGAGTGTTTTGTCTTTGGCATTGTGTCAGCACACATCTGACTGCCTCAGAACAGTGGTAGGTGCTGAATTTTTTCTAAGGAGCCACATGAGAAAATGGAACTGTTGGGAAGGTCCAGATCAATGTGCTAAAAATAATTCAGCTACATGTCAACTGCATCACCTAACAGTGAACATTAAACATTGTGACTTTGACAAAGAGCAACAGTATAACTTAAAACTAATATTGAACATGGTGAAAAATGAATGATATGATACAAATAATTAATAAACATGTGGAAAAAACAGTTTTTCCCCATTTAAAGTCAATCACTGAGCTAACTAGAAAGGGATGTTATTACAATTTTATTCGTTCCTGTCCCCACCATTTTATTGTTATTTTTATTTTGTTTACCGTTAGTTACATATTGCTTGGGTTTTATTAGGCAAATCTGTTTTGAGTTGCATTTAAATTTGGTTAGCACAGATTGCATCTAGCAGGTGGTACCAAATACAAGACAAATCTAAGTGTATTTTTCCTTCATCGGTTCATTCAGAGCATGACTCCACCAAGTTTTTTAGTTTGCAAGGACACATAATTCCGGTCACGAGAGGACAACTCTCCTGATATAAGTGACGTTATTCTTGAATCAACACATAATTACTGCACAAAAAAGCAGTCATTTTTCAATATGGAGAGCTGAACATGGACTGAAGAAAAACCAAGAAACGTCTGACTTTACAGAATCGCGCTTGCCAGCATCCAAGCTAAGCTAATTCCACTGTTGGAGTTAGAGGCAAAGCTAACACCTCTGATGCAAACTTTCGAAAATGTTTTCAACACGAAAAAGCGAAAAATTAACAACAGGTTAATCGGCTTGACCTCCTGGATAGAAGAATACACAACTAGGATCAACAAGTAAGACTGAATAACATAATTCTCATGGGATTTATCTCCAACCCCAGGCAATGCTTGGTGGATCAACAAGTAAGACTGAATAACATAATTCTCATGGGATTTCATCTCCAACCCCAGGCAATGCTTGGTGCAAACTAAGCACCAAAAAGTGGAAAAAGTAGATCCAGAGCACCTGGGTGCTGAATTTCAGGATCTACGTTAAACCACTGGGTCCACTGGACCTGCCTATGATTGTAATAACCAGCATGAAAGACTTTGATAAGCATGTGATCATGGACGTGTGAGCCTCTAATTGATGCAAAATAAGAGTCAAATATGATTTCAAGAAAATATGACGCCCATAGGATCGACCACTGTCTCTTGGGTCAACTTTGACCTCGATTTTCAGCAGGGATTTCTGCCCTGCAGACAACTTGAGCTCAACTTACTTGCTGTGATATAAGCTGAAGGACAATGGACCTGAAAAACAAAGTCTGCAGTCATAACAACGAGGAGAACTTTAGAAACTCTGTTCAAACAAGGACAGCTGTTAATCAGGTAGCAGAAGAAAGAATACCATCTTGGACAAAGGCTCTAATCAATCCTGAAATGTGATTCATGACTAAGGATATTCCACATATTTATGAGTGTCATACCTGATTAAAGCAAATGACTTTCTGACGAAGATAATTTGCATATATATTTTTTATTTTTATACCTGATTCAATTAAATTACTTTTATGGAAATAATTCACATATACTGATTTTTTTATACCTGATTTAAGGTAAATGACTTTTCTGATGGAAATAAACTGCATTTATTTTTGATTTTTTTAGTGACTTACATACTTTTTTTTTTTTTTTTGATGTTGTAATTCTGAGTTTTTCTCATGAGAAATAATGTACATTAGTGGATGTTTGAAACTTTATATATAAACTTTATATATTTTTAACTCTTTTCAGAAGTCTTTCTGTGGAGATGATCAGCTAATGTGCGTTTTTTTTCCAGGTTTGACTTCTGTAATTTTTTTTTTTTTAGCTAAAATTAAGCCTGAACTTGATTTGTGTGCAAATGTGCCAGTTTGGTAGGTTAGTAGTTCTTTCTGTAATAAAGTAAATGTCTGCCATTGAGCCTAGATCTGACAGCTCTGGAATCTTCTTGCCTTTCTACTCACAAAACATGTATCTCTGCTCTCAGACCCCATTATCTTTTGAGCACTTTGCCCATGCTGAGCAACTGACAGCTGTGTGGTAATGGATTTAACTGTGTTCAGTCAAACTGTCATTGGAAAAGTGCTAAAACTATTTTTGAATTCATAATCTACTGGGTGGATTGCATGGGTATGCCCAAAGCGATACCATGATTGCTCTGATAAATATAAAAATTAAGGTATTTTAGAGATATTACTCACCTTTTGTATTCAAAATAATTGTTTAAATAGTTACATTTCTAAAACAGTTGTTCCCCTTACATTTGACCATTATTGCCATTGTTTATTGCACATCAATAGTTGTATGATTCACATCTAGATTTTTTTTTTAAAATCAACAAATTCCAACTGAATAAATTTTTCACTTAATTCTGTGCTTTTTTTTTACATTAATTAACAATGATATATAAGCAAATACTCTACATATACATAAAGATGTGGCATAGTGCCCACTTGTATTGAGTGTATATGCATAACACGTTAATAGCTGGATATGTAACTAACTCAAACTGACCGCAAACAGAAGATCTCAGCCAATGTGGGCACCAGGTATCCCTGTTGCCGACAACAAAGATTAAAACAAAGTACCCTCCAACAGCCCCCTACATGACATGAATACAGCACTTTGTACAATACCACAACCATTACTGAGACCAAAGAGCTAATGTACACAACAGCAACCGTGATCCGTGAGATTCTTGGCTCTGAGAAAAATGGCATACCTTTATAGCATCTTTCTACCTTGATTAACGCCCAAAGTGCTTTGCAGTCACAAGTCTCATTCACCCGTGTACACAAACACATTCAATCACCAACGACAGCTCTGCTGCCATGCAAAGTTGCGAACCCATAAGCTCCAGGGGTGATGCAGGGTTCAGAGTCTTGCTTAAAGACACATTGCCACATAGATGGGCAAGGTGGGAAGAGAGCAACCACTCTACCATTACACTATAGCCACACCCAACTAAAATAAAAAGTTGGTCTATCAAGGAATCCCACATAAAAAGCAGTGCCCTCCTTGGAAGCAGAGTCTGGATACAAAAACAGAAGGGCATGCAGCAGCTGCCTGCTATTGAAACAGCAGAAAAATGTCAAGAGGAAAGGAATCTCCTAGAAACATAACCAATTGTCCATTCCTAAAGCGCTGGGGAATTCTCAAGCAAAACCTACAGCCTTAGCTATATGCCTAGAAAGGTATGTTAGCCCAGAAGGATTAACTAGATGATTGCTATTGAACCAACAAAGTACTCTCAATGGCAGTGTAACATGGGTACAGGCACACCAAGGCTAGAGACTGAACAATACTGGAAAACCATCTGGTATACACATCAGATAACAACAATGCCCATTGGCTTGTGGACCTGAGAGCAGAACATAAAGACCCCCAGAACAAAATCCATTCTATTGCAGTGGCAGGCATCCAAGAATTAATCTCAGATATGAAGAACAAGAGAGCACTAGGCTCTGGCATAATCCTGACCGACTGGCCACAGAAGCTTATGGAACTACACAAACGCCTGGCAGTGCAAATGAACAGCTGCTTGTTGGTGGGACCCACCATGAATCCCCTCAGTGTGATCAGGAAAATGATTGGAAGAAAACACCAGGGGAGCAAAGCACCACCCACAGGTGGCTAAGTAGTTGCCTAAGATTATAAGACCAAATGCAACAATCTGTGCACTGCATGAATTGAAAACAAGGAACCTTGCAGCTTGAGTACTCACACGTGGATTCTAAAAGTTTCAAACTCTACAAAATCAACAAGACACAAGGTGCCTTAATCAGGAACTCAATGGGCATGTAAAACAGGTCAAACAGGTCAACATCAAGAGCAGCATCTACCAAGGACATCCTTTTCACTACTGCTGTTCAACAAAGGCCTGAACCCCCTGAGTCAGATCATTAGCAGGACTGGTTATGGATATCGACTACAACATGGAACAACCATCAGCTGTCCACTGTGCAGTGCATGCATGACATAAAGCTGCAGGAAGAACAAGCCATTGACTCTCTGATCCAGCACCCTAAGACTAAATGGAAGAAGGTGGGTTACAAACTAGGCAGTGCCAGAGTTACTATACAAGCTTAAGCAACAACGATCTAGAAATACATCATATCAGATGGTTAATTAGCACCTTAGTGATATATTATTTATATTTTCATGTATAGGACATTTTACTATCCAATTAACTCAGATGTCCTTAAATAAACAACTTGGAAATAAATTATTGTTTTCTCAAGTAATATTAGCGAAATGAAAAAAAAAAAAAATCCTGACCTATAGTTTGGTTTATATCCAATAAAATAAAAAGGTGTGAGCGCAAACAGGAGGAAGAAAGCAATGCTCCACCCTGTTTGTAACAGCATGGGTTTTTAGCAGAGATGAGAAAGCATTTACCTTTCCAACTGCCAAAAAGATGAATGGCAATTGTTCAATATTCCTAAGGGATCACACCCATTTGCCAAGAACACAAGCCTGTGGACCTGTTCCAGGAAAAGGGTAGACTGTGGAAATATCCTAAAGGCAAAGTTTCGGCAGAGCACATTTTGCCTCTCAAAGTATAAAACTGATTCACTTGATAAGATCCTATCCCTTGGACACAAAAGATGCTGGTCAAGCTACAATTTGTTGTTCGATAAACAAAGAGTTTGATTACATGTGTATCTCTCTCACAGGAAATGTTCAGTTAATCTTTTCTAGATAAAAGCGTCTGAAATAGAAATTTTCAAGAATCTTTCTTAATATTTTTTCAATCCAAATGCCATGTTCCGTTTCTCATACTAAATCCAATCCCATTCTCTTCTTACCTTCTTGTGCTTTTTTGTTTCACAAAGAACACTAAACATTTGCTCCACGACAACTTAATGGACAGAAACTTATCAGTTTGTTCAGCGATAATTAAATCTTATGTAGAAATACAATCAATCAATTGGACCTCGGATCTCAGCTTGTGAAAAAAAAAAAACAATCCTAAACAAATATGAGCTTATCATATTAAGAGATCACGAGTGCTTTATTGCTCAGCATTTCTTTCTTTTGTCTTTTTAAGGCTTTTTTCCCCCAATGAAAATTGGAAAACTTGCTCAAAGACAAAAAAATAAAACAGATGCTCTACTTTGTCTGAAGTAACACAAAGCCCATAAAAGCAGGTAAATATCTACAAACAAGCTCCAGCAGACAAACTGGCAGTGACACAGAAACACAACATTCATGCGTGCTTTCAAATGCTCATATGAAACTTCAAACCATCTGGAGTGTCCTGATTAATTTCAGATTCCTCTCCTTTCTCTTTCCAACCTAATTCACCTCTCCCCCTCAGCCATATTTATGACTGTCTCTCATTCTGTCTTCTGTTGTTTCTCTTTTGGTCTGTCATCTATTTCCCTGTCTGATCCCCCTCTGTCTCTTCTTGAACAGATGGGACATTTGCACCAACCCCATATTGTAAACCACAGTGAAGGATTTCTTCTGGTCTTCTACTTAGCCTTGTAAATGATGCACTTTCAAGTTTTTTTTTGTTTGTTTATACATTTTCTGATATTTTATTGGTGTAAATTACTTAGCCATTGAAGGACTAAAACAATGAATGTGGCTAGTTATATTAAGCTACAACCTTCTTCTGTTGCCAGGATAAAAGTGAAAAATATTCACATTTATTGATTTAAAAAAATAAGCTAGAAGCTAAAAAAAAAATATGCTAAAAGTACGTGTGACAAAGAGGCAGAAGGATTTGGATCCATGTGCAACTGGTTTATTAACTACGAGGGGAAACAAGGCAATTATTTAATAATTATATTTAGTTTGCACATGACTTGTAAAATAGTAATAAATTGTAATAAAGATCGTCTAAAATAATGTGATACTATGCAGCGAATTCCCATACACAGCAAAATCCTAATTAAACATAAGCAGTGGTGTAAAATGCAGGAAGACTGCACCAAAAGTATACATGCTGCAGGACAGCATGTCTCCTGCAGAGATTGCACAAACATTTCAATAAGTTGTTGCTCTCAGTTGACAACAGCAGTGCCATCTAACTTAAAAGGCTCCTGAGAAAACATACCTATATAATAACAAATTAATTACAGAAAATAGTTGTTTGAATTTTTATTACAGTGCTTCACTTACTGACCTGGTAGTCTCAATACAGCTCTTTGGGGACTCACAGCCCTGAGCTGCTTCCCTCAGCTCTTTTCCTTTTTGACACATTCCTGGAGTACACATTGTTGCCTTTGAGCCCCCAAATCTCACGTTTAATATTGCATTAGGGTAAATTTTCACTGATTATGACAAAAGATAAATAAAAATAACCATGATATTAAAGTTGGCATCTATGAGCTAGCCCACATCTGTGCAGTAAAAACTTCACAATCAGGCATGTTAAGAAACACCTACTAATTACAATTCTGGTTATGCAACAATTAACAAGTACAAGAAGCCTCAGAATCTTCATGCAACTAACCTCCTTGCTAAGGTTGGTTCATTTAGCAACACTGAAGCAAAAAAATTGCATTAGTGCAAACAAAAAACCCTGTTTGCATGTTTAGAAGGAGATGTGCAAATGTCATGATGCCTGCAGCATCTGGTCTAGCCAGCAACCACTGGGATGTGCTACTAGGTCTGTGACACAAAAGGCTTAATGATGCAAAAAAAATGTTGTTTGAGTCATTGCAATTGTTTTTGGTCAGCGGTGAAAAGTCACTACATATAGAATCAAAGTTATCAAGTTGGCAAAACTGGTATTGAAGAGGACAAACCCTGATTTCCCCTCTAACTGTCCCCACTTCCAGTGACATAAGCCAGGAGCTGCACAAGGGGAAGGGTGGTTCTGTTCAAGCTCTCACCTTCTGCTACTGGATTTGAAGCCAGACAGTAATAAATGTTGCAGTGCCTTAAATAACCCCTGGGGGGCAGGATTCAGAGGGGAGCAATTTCTCATCGACTACTATGTTGAAAAACAAAATGTTGAACCAAAAATAAAACCTATGTACAATGTAGTTCCTTAAAAATCTGTTTGCAATATTGTTTGCTTAGATGCAATATGCTTGCCACAAGCTACACTGTAGTACAATGGTACACTTCACTTTGAACCATAAACACCAATGCCTGACTTGCATTTGTGTTTGGCAATTTGAGAAGAATGACACTGAAGCAAACGATTTGCTTGGATAGCACAGCTACGTGCTAGCTAGAGGCGGTATTATTTTATAAAACTTTTCCCAAGACAACCTATTAATTATTTAGACCAATAGTATGAATGAATTAATCTCTTTTCATATACCATTTTACAGTGCTATCAGGGTATCAAAGTGCTTTAGAAGAGAGATTAAAAGAGATTTCAAAAAAGAAAAATCTAAATTTAGTTAAGATAGAACAAAATTTTAAATTACATAATACAATTAAAAAAAAAGAAACACAGGGAATAAAGACAATAATATGGAAATAGAAAAATGAAACGATCAAAATCAAATGGTAATGGTATACATAGAGTGCAAAATTTATGAGGAATCATAATAAATATGGTTTCTCAAAGAACACTTTTGTGGGTGGTACTTAATCAGAAAGCACCCCTTATGCATGTCTAAAGAAAAAAAAAAAACAGTCTCATTTTAAAAGGATAAAATAATTCTACAAAAGGTTGACGTAATGTTTCCTTCTTAAATAGATTAGGCTGCATATCAAAAGGACTTTGAGGAGAAAGTAGAGGAGATGACGAGAGTGATGGAGATGATGGATGGCTGTGCAGAGTTGAAAAGGAGCAGAGGAGGAAGGTGTCAGAAAAAGACTGCTTCACACTACAGTATCATTACGCCAATCTGAGAATGATTTCTCCCCTTCTGACAATCTTCAGTGAAGCCATGCTCATCTTTAAAGTAAGGAATTATCTTTGTAACGTTTTAAGTGTTATATTCTCTCTTAGTGTAAATTGCAGAGTTTTAAATATATAGTTTTTTTTGCCC
>BOLG01000037.1:0-62674 GCA_016861445.1 Oryzias woworae
GGACATAAACTCAAGAAGGAGGTTGTAGCAATACATTCACCTCCTTCCTCTAAAACCTAATCGTTATTTTATGTTATAACACAAGTCAGAAGTCATAAAAAGGAGTGCAAAGACCTTTAGGTTCAGAGAAGGAGCCACAACCCCTGGACAGGAGAAACCTTTTCTAAAAACCAAAGAAAAGGCTTAAGCAAGACTGAACAGTCTAGTTCTGGATAGGGTGTCATTTTGAAGGTTTTAGTGATATACTGTACACCCGTGCACACTCACATTCACACTTGACAATTTAGAGAACCAATTAACATATGAAGCATGTTTTCCCCAAAAAAACTCATGCATGCACAGGGAGAACATGCAAACTCCACACAGAGCAGTCCCCCATTGGTGACACTGTTTCAGCCAGGACTGAATATATATATATATATATATATAATATATATATATATATATATATATATATATATATATTATTCATAAAGTGTATGTAGGGTCATTTTAAAATCTTGTATTTTCTCATAGCAAGCATGTTTATATTTTAATTAGGGGATCCTAAGGTGCATTAATGGAAAAAATGCTAGAACAAAAAAAAAGCAACATTTTTTTTAAAACTGGGTTTTATAGCCAGTCATGCTAAATAGAGATAAAAACCTATTATTTGCTGGAAAATTCAAATCTTTTTTTTTTTTCCAGCCTTCTTTTAGTTTGGTGCCAACTGTTGCAGCCTTTAGCACCCATCATCTTTAAAAAGAGCTAATTTAGAGGAAAAAAAAATGAAACGCCTCAGAAAAACATTTGTTCTGTTGTCTGTTTTCAGTAGTAAAGGAAAGAAAAATCAGCTTCCGTACTTTTAAATATTTTAGCTTCCATCTTATTCAATTTGAAAAACGTCCCAGTTTATCTGGAATTTTGGTTTGAGTTATACAACAGAGAAAACTGCAGAGGCAACTGCCAGATTATCATTCATTGTATTGCTGTGCTTTAGCCCCTTCCCTAAAATTAGGTAATCTTTAAAAGCTTGAATTGCAGGAGATTCATTTGAGAGAACTGCCAGGCAGATTGATCTTTTGGTTAAGTAACCATCAAATGTTTTTTTTTTTTGTTTGTACTTTCACACCAAATAATCATCCATTAAAGGCACGGATAAACTGGCGTGTGGAAGCTGTCATTTTAAGGCAGAAATCAGTGACAGACACAACCACAATGAAGTCATTCAACTGCTCTGAAGGCAAAATGCTTGCGTACGTGTGAACGGTTGGTGTGGGGGCGGCGCAGAGCTGTGATTGTGATCATAGGAGAAAGAGAAGAAAGGACAGAGGAGGAAGGAGTGAAGCGAGGGAGTCCTTAGAGATGTGTTGCTTAAATTGAAAAAGAAAACTAAGAGGACAATTGTATTCTCTTGTTGATGGACAGTTGGGGGACAGGTCCATTTTGCCCTGAGTGTGGCTGTCAGCCAGTTTCAGGCAATGCAATAGAAGCCATTTTGACTCTTGGTTCTTGTGACCCGTGTCCTCACACTTTCAAACAGATAGCAAGCTTTGATAAAGGCATAGGTTGAACACTGAGAAGTCCAAATGCAAACCTGTTTGTGAGCTTTCACCTACTAACTGTAACGTTTTCACTGAAGCGTTTGGATCCATACGCAGACGGGTGAGTTTATTTGCAATCAAAGCCGACAGAGCAAACACAGAAGATTAGTCAAAGGACAGGCAGGAGTCAAACATGGAGCAAGGCAGGGAGACGAGGAAACCGGTGAGGTCAAAACACGGAGAGGCTAAAACAGTTAATGAGAAACGCTTAGGATTACTTATAGAAAAGACAATGCTTCAGGTGGAGAGGAGTCCAAACAGGGCTTACAACAGATGATACTGATGAGGATGATGCAAAGCAGCTGGTGCAGATGTGGGGGAAAAGTGACAGCAGAGGTTAATACTCTGGAGAGGGTTCCCTCTAGTGGTCGGAGGTGGAACTCTGGGTCTGAGCCCTGACACTAACGCTGGTAGTGCCTTTTAATGGCAGGATTCTAGGCAAACTGAGGCAAGTTTATTTGTAAAGCACATTTCATGTGCAAAGACAGTTCAAAGAGCTTCACATAAAACATTAACAAAACATTTCAAACAAAATAAAAAAAAAAAGAAAGAAAGTCAAAAAGAACTTAAAGCTTAAAGTAACAGTGCAGATGTAAACGTTTGACGAAATGAATCAAATGCAGCTGAGAACAGATGGTCTTCAATGTGGATTTCAATAAACTATTCAACAGTCAACTATTAGACATCAGATCTTTAATCCTTGAAATATATATAAGATATAAGAATGGAATACTAGATGACAGTTGGCTGACTTTGTGACTAACATGCCTGGTGACAGCATGCATCAGCACCAACATCCAAAGGTACATTACCTTACCACTTAAAGAGTTTCTTTGCTTGGTAGTTACATGATACTGTTCAGAGATAATGCTTTGCTCGTCTTGTTCCAATAGAACTCCCAACTCAGGTATAAGATGGAATGTGAGTGTAAACAGGAAGCTGCATTAACGATAGCAAAGCCTGGCACGCTTTGTCAGTCCACACGGCTGCAGAGCTGCTTCCTGTCCTGACAGCAGCAGAACAATGCGCCAGCAGAATCTGCATTGTGCTTAATTACAGTTTCTCTAAAATAGCGAGCTCATCTTTGAATGCAGAGAATGTCACTTGACGGCTGGTAATTTCCCTGTCAATCAGATTACTCCCTAATCAGAGCAGCAGTTTAAGCTATTTTATGACATTTCCAGAGACAACAGGCTGCACAGGGGAGAAAATGTAATTACCATCAGAGCATGTGATGAAAAATTAATAAGTTAATTTGCAGCACCAGCAGAGTGTCAACAGGAAAGAAAATGCCGGAAGATGTACATCCATTCAGTGTCCGTGCAAAAGCAAGCCCCGAAGACTTGATGCTGCAAAGTCAATCTGTCATTCCAGCGCGGGCCTCAGCAGCCCTGCTCCACTAGGTAGTGTTTGAATTGTTGACAAATCTCCCCTGTCCTACAGCGTGATGCATTGCAAACAGCTACAATAGACTGAGCCCTACAAGAGGAAGCTTGCTACAAAGAGAAAAATGTCAGGCACCTTTGATAAATATTGGCTTTGAATGGAGTCTGTCCCAAATCTGCCCAGGGTCAGTATACCAGGTAGACTAATGTAAGAGATGAAGTCTTTACAGTAATTCACGTTGCAGATATGAGGGGACAATGTTGATGGTTACTAAATCAAGCTTTATCATTGCTGTCCCCCCCCCCCACTCTCTCTATGCGCTCAGATCAAGGCCAGATTTTCATGTGGGCTAGAGGGTATATTCTTGCTAATTGGCTACATCAATTTCACTTGGTTTGTAACTGTGCAACACCTCATTGCATTCCAAATGTACCTGCATAATTTGGCTCCTCGGCCCCCATAGAGGATGTTTTTTTCCATCTTAAATTATTCTCTCTCAGACTGTCTTTATCATTAATAGATGATCAATTTTATGCTCCAAGATAAGACCATCAAAGTCAAATGGAAATAGATTTTTCTGTTAAAGAAATGTTTCATGGTTTCAGGGATCCACAATGTACCCGCAAGACTTTAAGTAGAATTTTTTACTGAGTGTGTTCATGTTTTTGAAAATACTTCAATTTTAAGTCATGTCCTTTTTGTTCAGATAGACAATAAAAACTATAATTCATTAAAAAGAAGAAAAAGCAGTTAAAAAAATTGCATCAGTAATAAAAGATTTTTGAAACACATTTAATGCAAACCCAAGAGTCTGCACATTGGCATCTACAAATAATGAATCAGGGGAATTCTCTTTTTGGTCTTCTTTCTTTAGTCTTCTTTGGTCTTCAAACTAGCTTTTAAAGTTCATTCCATTCACCCTTTGATCTATTGTAAAATTGTTCCTAGTGTTTTTTTTTTTTTATTTCTAATTCTAATTAAACCAAAATACCTGTCTTGTTTTCTAGGACATACTTTCTGCAGAGCACCAGAAGTTTTACCTTAGAGGTGTAGGTGGGACTGTTGGTGCGGAGAAACTCCCCTTCCTGTCACCAATAACTGCTCTCCCTCTAGCCTAGCCCTTCTTCACATTCCCAACCTGCCATTACCGGTGCATGAAAAGCCGAGCAGTATTGGAGCCATCCAGCCGTACTGTTTTGAGCCAGATGACATCTCAGACGAGGAAAACAGACGACGTACTGGATCTATTTGTCTACATGTGGATGGTTCCGAATGGAGCGGAGCAGGGAGCTTGTGGGCCGCCCAGCATATTTTCTTTGTCACAAATCCATTTTTTCAAACAGCTTTCTTGCTCCGGATTCACGACGATTTGAATAACTACACAGAAATGCTCATTTAAGCTTATTTTTAAGTATTTGTCTTCCGTCATCAGAAAAAGGCCTCAAGGACATATTAAAACCCCAGAAAAAATCACAACTTTCATCTGAGTGGCTCTGTAACTTTAAGCCAAACATGGCAGCTTAACTGATGGCCGGAAATGTGGATCAACACTTTTTGCTCAGTAGTTAGTTACAAGATTCTCTTCCAAGTAATCACAGCGGGTTGCTTTGATTAAAGCTTACAACAGCAGAGTGGCGTGCTGTTGCATTTTAAGTACCTGAGTTGTATTCCGAGCATCCATGACAGGTGAGCAAATAATAACCAAACACAGAGAGTCAACAATACAGATGTGATTTTCTTCGATAGCTTGCTTGATAGAGGCTCTTTTTTCTCCAACTTACCACCCGGTATTAAACCAGAGTAAACAACATTTGCATTTTTGCGATGCTGCAAGCATGTTTGTTGTTTTCCATTTGAAAGATGATTCTCTTCACAACAGAATGGATTAATAAAACATACTTTCTTTTATGTTCATCATTTCACGAACATCTTTTAAGATCTTTGAGGTACACTTCAAGGTAAAAGGACTGTCTTGTTATCACTTCATTTCATTTGTGTTCATGCTGTTCAGACAGTTCTGCAAAAAGTTATATAACTGCATTGTTCCATATGAAGCTTGAACAAACTTTCCCATTGCTGGACCAATAAAGGCTGTCTTATTTGTTGACGCACATTGCTGTGTTTTTCACAGGAAAGCAGACAGCTTCCAATCACGAGTCCACTCACACTTGTGTTCAGTTGTGTTAGAAGAAGATGCACACGACTCCATATCTGCCAATCTTCCAATGTTGGACAGATGGCCTCACACTAGACAATAAACTCCTCTGGTTTATGCAGACACTCATTGCAGTAAATGACTACAAGTCATTCAGACCCTGAAGACAAAACTAACTTAGAAGACTTTTTCACTACTCAGATTTATTTAACCTTAAAATTGACATTTTTGACATCTTTAACATAAAGCAGAAATCTTAATAGAACATCTGAATTGATTGATGTTTTCCATGTTCTTATTATAATCTTGGGTTGCACACAGAAGATGTCACCATAGATTTTTTTTTCTACAACTACGGAGACAAGATGCTGTAACAACAAACTTGATTCACCCTGTGGAACAAAGCACTTGACACTTTCCCAAAACATCATGTCTACAACTTTGCTTTTAAGAACCATGAGGCACCAACTTATGTTAAATAAGCCTGGAAAGTTGGTGTGCCAACTGACCGTCACCATCCAGCTTTGGGAAAGATGTCATGTAACTTTAATCTGACGGGATTTTAGGTGTTTCAGTTGTTCAGTTTTCTACATATTTTTTAACAATCTTTCAACAACCCCCCAAATGTTTAAGTTCGTGTGTTTAAAACTGCAATGTTCTCATAAAATGAGGTAACTTTTCCCAGTCAATACTTCTATTTATACAACTTTTCTACTCAGTTTTTCTTGTTTTTTTTTTTTTTTTTGCTTTCAACCCTCCTGTTATGTTCCTTTTGAGGAACATCATTGATGTTTGTTTCTATTTGAATTACAAAGAGTCACTGAATCTTTTTTTTTTCATTTTGATTACTCTAAATACACCAAGCAAAAGAAGTTTCAAAGTGGAAAAATACGTTTTTGTTGTTTGGATTTTTACATTTTAAAACGCGTCAAAATGACTCAGAGCATAACAGGAGGGTCAAAGCTTTAAACAAGTGAATGAATCAGTAGCATACATGTGATTTGAAGCAGTATTTTTTTCTAACTTTTTACTATTGAATGATAAAATGTATTTTCCTTACTTTAATAACAGATACAGTATATTTAATAAAAAAAATAATTATTTGGGGGCTTTTTCGTTTACAGAAGGGCGGTACAATTTTTTTATTCATTCATTCATTCATGCTTTACTTCTTCTCTCCTCTATTCTTTATCATTTTTCCAGTACTATAGTTTAGATAGTTCGTCATGCCTCTTTTTGTTGCAGTACAATTCGTACTGTGTAGAAGTACAATGTTTGTTTCTTATGGCTGTATATCAGAAACTTTGTTTTTTGGAGTAATACTGCATGACATAAGTCTTTCTGCTTATCTTACTGGTTGATGTGTTTTGTGTCTGAGTTAAAACTTTACAAATTAAAAACATTTCAGATGATAAAATAAAGAAAAAATGTTTTATGACTGACTTTATGTTATTTTCTATAAATACTGGTGTGAAGCCCATTGAGACAACTGTATTGTGATATTGGGCTGTATAAACAAATTGAATTGAATGTATTCATTCATTCATGGCATACATACATACATGCATAAAGTTAGAAAATGCTAAAACCCTTTCAGGGTCATAGTGTTGCTGGGAGCCTATCTCAGCTACTGTTGGGCAAAGGTGGGGTACACTCTGGACAGCCCAGCAGTGCGTTGCAGGGCCACAGAACCAGACTCACATTCAAACTTCAAGCCCTCGAATACAGAAGGGACTCAGGTGGGATTTGAACCAAAGGACTGAGTCATAAGTGCATAACCACTACACCACCATGTGGCCCAGACCCTAGTTAAAAAAAGGCTATTCTTTATTTGTGGTAAATTTCCCAGCAGCCAAACAAGTTCTCGATTTATGGAAAACTCACATTGCACATTCAGCTGGATGGAGGAGTTGGTCATTCCCACCACGTTCTCTGCAATGCAGCTCAGCTGGAAGTTGTTTGTCATCCCGGCTGATGTTGAAAAGATTCAGGTCAATGGAGTGGATGTTTGGCCAGTAAACGTTTGACTATAAAAAGAGAGTGAGAAGAACAAAACGTAAGGAAAAAGGTATTTAGATACTGTACAGCAAATGCAATCACAGTCATGGGTTTAAATTATGTTAGTAAATTCAAACGATGGTAATTGTTCATTTGCTCATCCTATATGAAGAAAATAGAACAGAGTCATGAAGTGGACTGTGAGAATGAACAACTTCATTGATGTCTCAATCCTTTTTACAACCAAGCTTGACCCTGCAGGGGGCATGTGAAGAAAAACATCTTCTATTTTGACTGACTCAAGTTTTTAATCATCATGAAGCCAAATATCAATCTGTTATTCTTCTTTTGCTTGGCCAGTATCTGTGCTTAGACTGTAAGCCTGAGGTTAAGGTTGATCTAATCTGAAAAGTCACTTTAAGCGATAAAGCCGCAGACGTCAAATAAAGTCATGTATCTGTTCTGCTCTTGTTGTTTGTCTGCAGTGGTGCTGCAGTGATGCTCTGGGGCCTTAGCCAGTGAGCGGGAATAATGGGTGAGCTGCTCCACTGTGGGTTCAACCAAAGTGTCTCAGTCACAAACATGTCTTATTTAGAAAAAGAGAACATCATCACTATAACGTAAGTCTGTATGAAGTCGACAACATCTACAACTATTTGGGCTTTACTTTCTAAAAAACAAATTTTCTTTCTTTTTTTCTTAATAACCCTCCTAAACAGAAGATACAAGATTTATGACTCAATATTTCATAAAAATAAGTTGATTATTTTTACTGTGGAATGAACTTCAGGGTGTATTCAGACTGGGAAAATCATGTGGTTCAGACCGCGACCGCTTAATTTGGTCCCGACTGAGTCCTGAACCTTGCATTTGGTCTCTATTCAAACCGCCATCAAGCGAAGTTTCCTGTTTTGACCTAAAGCTTGTAGACAAAACACACGACTAAAAATCTCTCCACTCATTGGCCAGGAATTACGGGGTTGGGCAAAACAACTAGAGGCAGAAATGCTAATTAAATTAAATAATAATATAATTTGTTCGTGGCTCATTCGTTGGGTTTTTCCTACTCTGTTTATATCACGTGACTACCGGCTACGGTGGCCATTTTGATCCATATCTTCCGCTCTCTAGGCGCTTTGTATTCAGACTGAGGAATCTCAATATCATTTGATGTCTATGTTTGGCATGTCTTTATGGATGTAAACCTCTGTTGATTAACTATATTGCACATGCAGTTTTTGATTGATTGTTTGAAATAAATCCTTTTTAATATAATTTCTAATCTAATCTAAAACCTGCATGTGATGAGACTTTGTCAAACGAAACAATTTCTTTACAGAAAGTTTTTTTTTAGCTGAAGCCGATCAGCTGGGGTTAACACTTCTGTTAGAATTAAGTCAAACATCTAAAAACTTAACAATTGCAACCAGTCTGAAATAATTTCTGTCTACAGCTGAGAAGGTCTGATCAAAAAACTGTCACAGCAGCTGAGTTCATGACAGTTGAGTCAGGTCATCTGTGTACCTTAAGCGAATGGGAGATCCAGCAATTGTTACAAACATTACATCGACTCTTATAGGATTTAAAAAGCTTTACAAAAGTGAGAGTGAAAGACGGGAAAAGTTGGGTTTTAACAGAAAACTTAGAGGATTTACTTTTTCTTTGTATGCAATGCAGAAAACACATTGATCAAGATTTTCTCATAGACCCGTTCTTGAACATTCATCACTGAAAAAAATTCAATCAAAAAATAATCCAGGATCATCAAAAAAATAGAGATGACCACTAGAGTTACAATTCATCTTAACTATCTAAAAACAGATAGATATTGTTGCAAATAGGATTCCTAAAAATTGAATCTAAGTGGACAAGTGGGGTTTTTTGTGAGTTTTGTCCCACTGGGAGGGAACAAAAGTAGCATCCTACTATATCTAAGGATAAATTAGATCACAGTGATTTCTATGTGTGTATTTGTGGAGGTTCTTTATCACAGTATGTAAAATAAAAAAAAAAAAGTATTGAATAATAGTAATCTAATCATTTATCTGTAGGTTGAATCCCACAAAACAATGACACACGACTGTCGAACCTCGTTAACCACAGAGACCAGTGAGGTTGCAGGTTAAAGCCTGCAAAGCCAAGGACAGTCATAACTCTGAAGTGATAGTCACTGATGAGAGATGCTGAGGACAGTGCACAGCTAGGTTCAGACTGCAATATGAGCTGCTTCTGTGGCTGCAAATGTGATCAACTCTGAGTCAGTCAAATGAATGCTGACCGTTCTCTTGTTCTCAAAGACATTCAAGGAGTTTGTCTGCAGGAAAGTGTTGTGTTCGCATGAAAACAAGCTCACATAGAAAAGAATATGATCCGGATGGGGGGAGTAAAACTGCACACACAACTGTTCACGTTTGAAACATGTGGGGGTCTGACCATGTGTGTGTTGATGGAATTCAATTGGCCACAGTCCAGTCCACTTCGGGCAGCGGTAATCCCGTGCCGTTGCAGCTCACGGTCACGTTGTCGCCCATCCCTCACCAGAACGCTGCTGTGGCTTCACGCTGATTTCCGGTAAGTCTGGAAGCACACAAACACACAACCTGCATGTTCAAACACACCTGTCACCCGGCTCCTGTCAGAAGATTCTACCCATGAAGGACTTCATCATATTTGAATCATAATGAAATTAGAACGAAAGGAGAGAAATGCATATCTGCACTCCTGCATCATCTCTGGGAGAGAAACCTCAGAGCCTTCAGACTCTGTCTGTATCACCTCACATCTTATCAGATTCACCCCAGAATTCCTTCACATCGCCTCCTCTTTCAATTTCCTCGGTAAACTCTTGCTCTTGAAGCTGATTCGTCTCTGAGCTGCGGCCGAACATGCCCAGCCTCTTGCTTACCGCATTTCTCGATATACATGTTTCCCAGTCGTATCTTTGATGCTCCGTCTCTGCAGTACAGCTCCTGCGTGTGAAGCATCGCCTCTCCTCTCTGCTGCCACAGCTGAATCCAGCGAATGTCGCAGCCGCAGTCGAAAACCACCCCATCCAAACGTCTGGAAAAACAGTGAAGAAACTAAAGTGAGTTTCAGAAGACCAGAAGCACCAGTCGTCAGCATCACACCAACAAATCTGCTTTTTAAAACGCTTTATTTGAGCGTATTCCTGTTCCTGTCCAAAGAACCCAGAATGCAAAAACCTAATGCTAAGTTCACATCGGGCTCTACGTACAAAGTGCTTGACCACTGAATGTGAGTTAAAAGGTAGACCAGTAAAACTTTGACCAATCAGGGACTTGGATTTGGTAGTGGCGTAAAACACAGAAGTTAGAGATTAATAATTGGGGTTTATGCATAGCTGGAATTATATGACACCAGATCTTTCGCCCGTATAGAACCATTAAAAAAGCCTGGAGCAAGATTTTTACCACTTCGACATTCCGCAAGCCTCTTCCAACTGCAGGTATGTACACTATTATCGGGTAGCGACAGTTTAGTGTAAACGCCTTGTGCTAAAAGTGCTTTTAAGAATGCCTGCTTAGCATGTTCTTGAACATCCCTCCCATATGTAGTGAGTTTGTATCTTAATAAACTGTCACCTCCTCCAAACTCAGTTTGAGTTAGACACATTTGTACTGCTATGTTGACACACTTTGGGTTTGCAGAATCAATCTAATCTAATATTGAACATTGAGTGAATTTGACAAACATTTAGAGGAAGTTCTTATGACGTAGTTTCGACACGAAATGTAGATAAAAGAGGCAACCCAACCATTTGCATGAACGTGTAAAAAAAAAAAAAAACAATCAGAATGTTTTTTTTTTATAAATGTTTTTTCAGTCGAGGAGAAACAGAATCACTTTGCTGCCAACATCTTTCTTCTTGGCATGTTCAGTTTTTATGCTGCAATTGCAAGCAAAGCTGAGACACTTAAAAAAGAGGAACCAAATCTGAGCTTTTTTTTGCCCACAATTACTGTTTTATAAAATTAAATACATTATAAATGAGTATTGAATACGTATTTGATCTATAACTTAAGGTGGAAATGTCTTTTAACTGTCGCATTTATTCATTGGAAGTGTCAACGTAGAACTGGAACTCACATATGAGGAGTTAATAAAAGGGAATGTTTGCCAAAGATAGCCAATTCCCAACATGATCAAAGGTCAGAGGTCTTCATTTGAAACAGAACCAGCAAATCCCAAAGGATGGAAGCTCATTGGAGTGATAACTGACCAGGTTTCACCCTTACACTGCAATTATGTTCGTTATTAGTAATAACCATCACTACCACGTCTTATCAGCTCTGCCCCCGGTAAGAAATGGCCAACCCCTGCATGAAAACGGTGTTCTCAGCTCAGACAGGGCAGAGAGGGAGGTCTAAGTTTAAAGTGCTGCCATCTAGAAAAGCAATAACACAATGAAAAAAAGGGAAAAAAAAACAGACAGCTGGAAGTTGACAAATGTCTGAAAGAGAGCAGATTAGACTTTGAAGGGAACAAAAGCAAACAGCGGTGTGACCTCAGACATGGAGAGCTAGCAGCATGGCGTTTCCTTGAAGCTCGCTAACGATCCTGCCTGCTCCTCCACAGGAGAAGTAATGATCTCCACCAGAGGCTGTTTTCTTTTTTACCCAGGAAATGTACACAGGTGTTCCGGCTCTGGAGTCGTGGATCAGAAGAAACTGCACCTCCACCGTTGCTCAAAAAGCTTTGATCTCCATGTATGCTTTCCTCTCCTTACACTCGTGTCAGGAGTTAACTTTACTTTTCTACATCCTGTGTTACTTCCAGCTCACACAAGTGAAAATGTTTTTTCTTATTCTTTACCATAAAAATAGAGAACTTTTCAGATTTTTTCTTTCGTCCCAATTATTGAGAAAACTGTTTTTTTTTTATAATAAATCTGACAGTAAGAACAAACTAAAAACGGATAAAACAAACCACCATTTTGTTTTTGATGTATTTAGCAAATATTTGTGATGTAAAGTCACTCCGATCATCTTTTGATCTATTTTTATAGCGTTCCCAGTGTCTTTTAATAATGATTACGCTGTTTTTAGACACATTTTTTGAAAAACAAATAGTCTTTAAGTGGGTCTTTCATCATTCTGGTTATCATTGTCTTTTTTAGTTAACTGGTGCAGCAGTTGGATGATTTTCACTTGAGGAAAAGCTAAACATGGAGCCGTCTCAAAGCAGATGACCAGAAAAACAAGAATTTAGTCAAAAGGGGGGTTTTGAAGATTGCAGCTGGCAGATGAGCAGGGTTAGGTTTTGCAAATCATCAGGTCAGGTCTGACTGTGACTGAAAGACGGGTGTTTGAGTTCTGATACCATCCCAGTGTCTGCAGCATCACCTGTGCATCTTTGACTGATCCAGCAGAATTTTCTGGAAGTTGGTTTTATCACCACATAATAAATGTGCATCCTTTCTTCCCCCCCAAAATAACAGGTTTTTGTGACACTCCATCATTTTCACAGTGGATCTCGCTCATGTGTCAGGGAAAGGGCTGCACATAGAAAGTAAATAAATCATGGTTTGGTGCCATCTTTGTTCTTTTTCCAGCTGCTGCAGCATGGTTGGTCTGCAATGCTGCAGGCTGTTTCACCGTCTGATTTCTATATAAGTTTATATATATTTTTAAGCCTCTGAAGAATAATTTCTCTGAGCTGCGAGGCTTGATTTGGGCTCATCAACATCAGTCTGGTCAGTTTGAGTCCTCATTTAGTACATAAACTCATCATCGGTTTTTTTCAGTTTGCTACTTTTGGTGCATTTGTTTATGGAGAAATGTGAATATGATTTTATATTTTTGGGTTTCATAGTCTTAGCAGACTAAACAATTTTGTCTCAATTTATGTAGTCTCATTTATTATAATATACATTCACCAAACTTTAACATTTGGATCAAGTATTTTCTGTAAATAATATTGTTTGGTTAATTTTTTGTTAAAATTCTTTTTTCAGATTTTGCTCTGCTATCTTTTATTATTATTTTTAAATATTTAATCAAAACTGAGCTTGAGTTTTAAAAAAAGAATTGTAGATTGTACATTTGTAATAATTATTTCAGTTCATACAACATTGAACATTATTTGGAATAATATCTAAGTATTTTAGCTTAGCTAACAGACATAGCATTAGTCTCTATGTTTAAAAAAATGTGACAATTTTCTTTTTTAATAGAAGCTGGACAGTGGAGATTTCCTTCAAGCTGATCAACAAAGCTGAAGTTCCAGGCTGTTACAAACATTTACAGACAACTTTCCAGAAGAAGAAAGTCCCTCTTTTTAAGTCATCATTTCTTTTTATTTCTGTGCTGCAATTTCATGTTGACGTCTGCATGAATAATTTCTCATAATCCGTGGAACACCACTGACTCAGTTGCTGGCACATTCATGGGATTCTCCCATCTTATTACCAGTCTTCAAAAGATGTAGGTTCCGCTCCGGGAAGCCGTTCCAGTTTCATTTGGGCATTAACACACATGTCTGACTAAACAAAAAGTAGCAAAATTTAGTTATAGTCTTGTGAAACATTTGGGAGTAAAACATTGCCAGTCGTGACCAGATCATCACTAAACTTGACTAGTATATGTTTAGATGACTGTTTTTTTTTTTATTTGGGTTAAAAATGCTCCATGTTTTATTTGTAATTATTATTATTTTTTTTTTTTTTAAGAAGCAGTTTGAAAAGTATTTGAAAAGTGGACTGAGTGATTCCTCCTCTGGTGCTCCAAACAGGAAGTTCAAACCAAAATTCCATATAGCTATATTTTCTGAGAAAAATATAGCTATCACTCAGTCATTCTTTTGCCAGATTGTTTTTTTTTTCCTCTACTACCTTGTTTTTGATAACTCTTTTTTTTTTTAATTACATTTTTGAAAATAAGTTATTCAAGTTACAAACTGGCCAATCAGATGCATGAATAAAAACATGTAACGTCTCCTGGCCTCTATGGCCAACGTTCAAAACATTTGATTGGTTGATTTCAAGTGGCAGGGGTGTGGTCTTCAAACAAGATGGTGAGATGGGTTGCCATAGACTTATTGATGGACATAGACAGTCTGGCTCCAACATGGCGCCCTGTGTAACCTAAAAAAAATGACGAAAAACTGTTTTCTATGGGTGAGGTCATACTCACTCTATTCTCATAAATGGCCATTGTTTGAAACATGGTTCTTTAAGACTCACACCAATAAAAACTGTCTATTTGGTGTTTTTAACATGCTCTTGTAGCATTTTTCTCAAAAACTGCCTTTTGCTAGTAAAAGTCTGGGGCTAATGACGTAACCACTCACTTGCCATGCCAAATTCTCTCTTACCTCTCCACTCCTCCACCCCCCTTGTGCACATTCATTTTCCTCGTTCGAGCTGCCCTCTGGCTCAAAACTGTACAGCTGGACTTATCCGATACTGCTCACCATAATTTTTGCCCCGCTAATGCTAGCCTTGGGCTATAAGTTTGCAGATGAGCAGGCAGACAGAGCTCTCAGTGACGGGGAAGGGGGCGGGGTTTCTCAGAGCAAACAGTCCCGCCCACAAACCAGAATTCTATGTCTTCTGAGCTACTGCCACTGGGCATAAAACATAAAAAAACAACAGTCTATTTGATTTTGGCTAATAACCGCACTGTTATAATTCAAAGACTACTGGGAATGATTTTACAAAAGAAAAAAATATGGTTGGAGTTGGACGTTACCCAGAGCAGAGTCCCCACATTTTATCCACATCACAGTAGATGCTGTATCTGTTCATTTTGTTGTTTTGTCTTTACTAAAAAAACAAAAAAATATGTCTGTTTATACAAAGATATGACTGATTTTGCTTCATTTTAAGAGAGTCCCACTCCAATCATCTTTACATCTCTTTTAAAGGTTTTGGCTGTGGTCTTTTAATAATGAATATGGAGCTTTTAGCCAAAATCAAAAACCTGTATCATTTTCTTGTACATGGTAGATCCTTAAGTGTTGTTATTCTTTAGTGTCATGACAAAAAGTGGCTTTTCATCCCTTTTGCAGGAAAAAAACTCAAAGTGTTTTACAGTGAATCCCTGAAACGGTCAGTAGAAGGAAGTAACTGAAGAGGAGTATTCTGTCTGATGCACCAAAAGAAACCATCCCCAAAAAGGAGACTGATGCCAACTTTGCTTCAAATACTCCCCACTAATAACACTCTGAGAGCCACAGAGGAGGGTTTAGCATTCAGCCGCCCCCTTCACCCTGCTGCTAGAATTCTGCTGGGCTGGACCGCTCAGCACATCAGCCGCGCTTCCCCGGTTAAAGGGCACAAAGACAAAGCGCCGGAGCCGATAATCTGTGTCTCATCCAGAAGCAGCATGCGCCAGACTGCTATTGTACTTCTCTTCTGTGATGTCGGAGCCTTTCACAGGAGCCACAAAAGACTCTGGATTATTGAGATTCTCCTGATAATTTCACCATTGTGGTTGATATTAAGACATTGTAGTGAGAGTGAAATATCTGTGCAGCACACCTGCAGCACAAACATAGCTGGTGCGCGGTTTGTAAAGCCTGTTGATTACAGAGCCGCCATGACCTATTTAACGTGGTATGAAATGTGTCCGTTTGACCTCTTAAATGTTGCATGTACATTCTCAGTGTTTTACCCGCCAACACTCAGACCATGAGACCAGGAAGCCCATGCTGGGAGGCTGTCGATCAGATGTGCGTCCGTGTTAATGTAGCAGAATTAATGATTATTTAAACATCGCTTTTGACTGAACAGGTCGTTTAACGGATTATTCATGTGCGAGATAAAAAGTTGGACAGGAAAGCTTCTTCAGTTCAAACCTGGCCAATGGGAGCTGCTCTGATAAAAAAAACGCTTGTTTTCTTTGGGCAATTTTAGCCGAACGCTGGTGCTTTATTTTTATTTTTCCTGGTCTTTCCTTTTCAAGCATTACTTACCTGTTTATTGTGTTTTTCGTTTAGGTTTGAATGTTCTGTGCCACAGAGCACACACAACATTCCATTTCTTGGCTTTATTCATAAAAATCTGGAGTAAGTAGACAGAACATTGAAAAAAAAAATGAAAATGAAAAAAAAAAAAAAACTGATCAATGAAGATGTTCTTGTTACGCTAACTAAGAAATGAGAATTCTCAAAAATAATTCTCTTTTTTTATTTCAGGTCACAGACAGGCATAATGAAGCTTTAAAATTGGTTCTCTTTTACTGCTTTATAAAAAATACAATTACAATATAATTGCCTAGAGTAACAGAGATAACAGGGGTTGGTGTCACCGTCAAAAGGGCTGTGCTCATCTTTCATCACATGATATGGAAATTATTTTGGCTGGTTAGATCTTTCTCTATTTACATAATATCTGCGAGTAGGAGCAGCATGGCTGTGGTTAATACTGCGTTGTGCATTGTTCTGATAATTAAAGCCAAAAGCTGCCCGGCGAGGAGGACTTTTTGAGCACATAAATCATATGCACTTTCCTGGCTAACACAGTGCTGCCTGAGCAAACAGATTCAATGAAGTCAGTGCCACGCTGCACACCCGGTCAGTGATAGAGTGACTCATTTCTCATTAGCAAGGCTTGATTCCACATGGTTTGCCTATTGCGTAACGCCCCAGTCCACGTCTGTGCCGCCACGCCACTCCGACTGACACCTTTTAACCAAACATGCCAAATGGAATAGACATAAACCTTCACTTCTCATCAGCATTCAGCAGGAACCACGGGCTTCACCCCAGCCTCGCTTTTCATGTTGGACAACAAAGACGCCATTTGTACGCACCTGAAATGGTTGCCTGAGAAGAAGTTGCACCAGACATCAGAGAAAAATTGAGTCCTGCTAGCTTAGAGAATAATTTGGTGAGGAAAGGATCTAATCCACAGCCACGAGGAAAACACCCAGCACCATTCTTCTATTCTACTCTACAAAAGGGGGCAAAGGAAATTTCTAATCGTGCCTAACAGGTCTTAACACTGTGCGAGGGCAAACTCGGGTGTGTAATAATGCATGACATAAATGGCTGTTATTTATTTGTCAGAAAACAAGACAAAATGACTTTGGGCTTTAATGGAAATGAAAAGGTGAGGCAGCAGCAGTATTAACTGATTAACTGATCAGCAGCTCAGTAAATGAAGAATTTTTCTCAGCTTCCTGCTCGGAAGCTTTCAGGTTTGTGTGAACTGAAAGTCAGTGGAGCAGCAATTTCTGTCCATCAATAAAGGTTATGAAGCCAACTCGAAATGATACTGAGTTCATCAATCAGATGTTCTGAAGCAAACATGGACCAAAAAAACCTTCAAAAGTAGTGCAATCACAAGATATAACAGAAATGTAAAACCGTCTTCACAACTGCCCTTACTAGCCCTAGCCCTTGTGCCTAGATATGGGCTGTCTGCAGGCAATAACGGGGAAGCCTGTACGGGGCACGCAGGTGTCCCATACGAAAAAGCAAGGCCGTAGACCGCTCGGTGATCCCATACAGTGAAAATGTTAATGCACATTTTTTCTATGGGCATGCAGCGGGCGACAACACGTAGAGTAACAAGGGATCAAGTAAGTGAGATGAAGGCATGACATAAATGCGTGCAGCCTGACTGTTAGAATTTCAGACAATCAGAGCAGAGTTTGTGTGGGCAGCCTACAAGCAATTATGTGTCACGTCACATGCAGTCCGTGCAACATTTATCAGTAAGGAGCAGAAACTCAAACCGTACTAATGACAAAGGTGGGCACCTGTAGTCCTTACAAGCTTATATATAAACACGTGCAACTTCTTTGGTCTTCCATGACCTCACAGATACTTTCCGTTACACTTCCCAGACGCATAATAACGATGCGTTCCATTTCCATAACGTCCCTTAAGGTGGCCATACGAGCTTCAAGGGAACTGCAAGACACACCTATGAAGCTATGGCCGCATCTCTATAAGACCCTCCATGGGCCCAGACAACCAAAAGCCCATATGGGTCAACCCAGGCTTATTTTTGGCATAATATTTAAAAGCCGCAAAACTTTAAAGGATTTGTGTATCTTACTAAAGATAAAAAGCAAAGTCGGAAATGTATGTGGTCAAAAAACTGAATAGAGAAAAAGGTTTCCAGGCGTTTAACAGCAAGTTGTCCTTCCAACATATTGTAGGATCAGTTAATGAAAATATGCATTCATTATAGTTCAAACAATTAGGCACAGTGAGCAGTTTAGAAGTTAATCTGTTTTGGGGCCTCAGCACGTGTGTAGTTCTGGTATCAGCAGCATTCCATAAAGGAGAGTGTTTTGTTTTGTGGTGCAAAGAGTGAGCCTTCAACTAAACAGCGAAATGTCAAACTTGATTGTGCGAGCTTGCGGGACCTCTCCTCTGCTCTGGTGCTTGTAGGCTGGCTGCAGGACTACCCCAGATCAGTATTGTACCATACTCTCCGAGGACCTGCCCTGCTTCTACCTCTGAAAATAGCACAATAAGGAGGTCTGCTGGAAACAGTCCTGCATCACATCCTGCTGTAACTTGGTTTTAAGTGTCAGGAGGCCTCCAATGTTCTGCTGATGGACAGCTCCAACAGAGGTACCGATCTGTAAAGAACAAGCAGGTCGACATCGCACCGTCCTCCAGAGGAAAGTCATAAACACGATGATCGCTAAAATATTCACAATAGGGGGCCACCTTTCCTCTTGTTTTTTTTCCGAGCTGTTGCCCCGCCTTCAGTGCGTATTCATTATTCCAGCAAATGACTTAGACAACCCCCAAAGTCGGTACCCCTTCCAGAGGTTGGGGTCGTTCTCGTGCGAGGAGACAAATTGGAGTTTGTGTTCGACAAAGACAGGAAGTATAATGGCATGCGGTGAAGACATCTTGTATCAGGGCTGCAAGAGTGCAGGGATTCATGATAAAGTGCTGTAATAAAACACAAACAAAAGCCAGCAAGACAGATTAGGCAAGACTTACAGCTCGGAGAGTTGGAGGTGCTTGAAGAGCTGCCATGACAGAGTGGTCAGAGGATTCTTTGACAAGTTTCTGTGCAGAAAAGAAAGAAAGAACAAAGACAGCATTAAAACCGACGTATTTTATGTTGATGATTTCATGTCAGTCATGTCTGTTGTGTTTTTCTCCTCCACTTCTTGTTTAATGTACCTTTGTTTTTCTAGCAAAGCTGGCTGTTGACTGAGGCAAGACAGACATTGTCTGTGGCAAGACATTTTAAGTGTCTGAATTTCTTCATGCACCGATGATGCAGAAAACGTTCAAAGCCTGCAAGTTTTTCTTTCTAATTTTGCTTCCATAGTTTCATACCAAAGAAAATAAAATACTGTCACAGATGTATTTTCTGTGTCGTTTTCAAAATGTCTGCAAATCTGACTCTGTTTCTGTTTGTTTTGCAGAAGTTGAGACAGGTGCATGAGAGTTTTGTGGCCCAGCTGGGCTTTATTTTTCTGCTGCTGTAAAACCTGTGTAAAGCCTCTGCCCAATCCATGACTTGGCTACCTTGAGATTATCACATTCAGTGCAGAAAAAGACAGTTTGGCTGCCAAATAAATCATTGTACAATAGTGATTATAAAAACATTTTTATCTCTTAGCAGATACATTTCACAGGCTCTGTGAGTGAGTTTATTGATGCTTTGCATCTTTCCAGCATGTTCACAGGCAGCATTAACTAAATAATTGAGTTTTTTTTTTCAACACAAGCAGCGAAAGTTTTTGTTTTGAACATAAAATGCCAAAAAAAATAATAAATAAATAATTCATGTTTCCCCACAATACAACTGTTTTATAAGCAGCAGAGCATGACCAGTGGACTTTGGTCACATCCGCTACACCCAGTATTGACCATCAACAGTTTAAACCACAATAGAACTGTTAACAACAGTGTGCTCTACAGACAGATCAATGAGGGAAAAAAACACACATTTCTGTACATATGCAGACCCTTCTTTCACTTGTTAATGAATGATAAATCAAGAGAGTAAGTCCATACTGTCATCTACTGTATGCTGATGAGAAATGAAAGTTAACTCGAGTGCAATGAGAGGAATGTTCTTTTACACATCTCTTTTTTTTATTACTTATACTTTTTATTATATATTTGTTGTTTTCCTTTTAAACTAAAATAGAACTACTGCTGTATTTTTTAGACACACATACAGCGAATACATACTGTAAGTGATGTATTCAATGTTTTGATTTGTGTGTCAGCAAATTAGGACGATAGTTACACAATCCACTGATATCACCATAATAATAAAACTACATTAATGAGCTAAATCACTGTTGACCTTTTAAAATGTTTTAAAAATATTTATTACAACCACAGAAAACAAGCGACGGGTGCAGAAAACCAAAAAAAAAAGGATCATCAAAGGTTGTCAGCAAAGCCATCAATCATATCTGTAATTAGTCACAATTACTTTGTTAACATCTACCTTTGTTTTCTTGCTGTTGTATGTCATTTTAGATTTGTTTTGTTGCCTTTACTAACCTAAAAAGATGGCCTTTTATTAAAGACCTTTATATTTATTTTTATCTTACTTTTGTTAGAAAAAAACCTTAGCAAAATTATGAAAAAAGTTTCTGATTTTAAAAGGCTTTTTGTTATCAGAAAATGTTCTCAGTGTATAAAACTTTTGGTCGTCTTTTTCTGCTTATTTGACATCTCCATTTTTTTTTAATCATTTCTGAATTTCACCCCTTGTAAAACAACACAAACAAGTGTGTGTATGTCTGTCTATGGAGGGAGAGTGTTGGATAATAATGATGAAAATATCAAAATGAGTATAAATATACAAGTAAACAAAATAAATAAAAAAAACAAGTGAATTTTTAGAAACATATACATGTAAATTAGAATATTAAGAAGACTGATACAGACAATCATGACTGGGGAAGTTATGATACCTACATGCTATTTATCAGATGCTTTATACTTTATTTTTTGTGTTTATGTGAACAATGATCTATGTTGAGGTTTAAAAAATGTTTTTAGAGCACTTTATTATTGTTTTTTTTGCTTGTTATATCGAAATATTTTATTTTCTATTTGAAAATGAAATGATATTAAATCAAATTCTGTTGACAAATAGTTGCAGCTTGGTTCAAGTGTTCAATTGTTCCCTGGAGTAATGTTGCAAATGAGTAAAAAATAAAACCACAAAATTGTTCATTATAGTATTTATGTACATCACTGACAAAATCTGCTCATTTTCTTGCTCTAACACACTTACAGTCTGCAGCAGGTTAATTTGTATGAAAGAGCTATTAGGCACTTGTATAACCAGGCGTGTCACCATAGCAACAGAGAGTAAAGGATGCTGAGGGTTTCTCTCATTGCCAGTTATATCATACTGGGATGCATGTAAATGCACAGAAAAGTGCACGATATGCGAAAAGAAAATCAAAGAACTGTATATAAAATCTGGGCCGTCAACTTTAACACAGTAACGCATGTGATACATTTTTAAAAATTAACGCGTTAATATATATTGATGCTGATTCATTAAGCAACCTTCTTACACTGGTTCCCGCTTCTGTGGCGTGCGTCAAATTCTGAATGCACACTTCGTTGAGCACAATATCACTTCTAATATGGTCACTTACAAAAGAAATAAATATTCAACTGATTTTTAGTACTTTGTCCTTGTTATTTTTTAGGTGTAGATCACTTTTTCACAAAAGGTAAAGTATTTGATATGTAATGTGGCCCACTGTCACAGTAACACAAAGCGTCGCTGAGCAGGCAGACCTCAATTGCAGCAGCAGAGGAAAGCAACTTCTGTGCTGATCGCCACGAAAGGTTCAATAAAGCATCAGTTCAGAGAGAAAGTTTATCTTTTACTGTTTGTTTTTGTCCACATCATGAAGGAAACGTTTGTTTTGAAGAAGTCCACAAATAGAACATTAAGACTGGAACTTCTTCTGGAACACCCAGCAGCCAATCAGGTTTGAGTATTCACTCGAATAAAGTGCAGAAACACAATGTTTGTTTATCACTGCTGTATATCAGTATCTTTGTTTTCTTGGAGTAATTTAAACATTTCAAACTTTTTTTTTTTGTTCAAAAGCTGCATATTACAGCATTGATACAACTGTAAATGTATTTTGTGTAAATATTACCTTAAAAAGAGTTGTTGTTTAAACTCATCTGTAG
The DNA here is from genome assembly GCA_016861445.1 of Oryzias woworae. Classification (NCBI taxonomy): domain Eukaryota; kingdom Metazoa; phylum Chordata; class Actinopteri; order Beloniformes; family Adrianichthyidae; genus Oryzias; species Oryzias woworae. Next base: position 22,249 of record BOLG01000037.1, read on the forward strand.
ATGGAGGTTATGTGCGCTTTATGTGAAGCTGCAACATAAAGTTGGACTTTGCTTATAAACCTTATGTGATTTTAAAAGGTTTGCATAATATTAGGAAAATGCATTTAGAGGCAGAGCCAGGCTGCTAAATTCTCACATCAAATCTTGCACCCTGAAATCCCCATATTTAATCCACAGGGTTCCAAACTGGCACACATCAATTTGAGAAACTTAAAATAGACACGTTGTTTGCTCTTGTATATCAAAAATGCACATATGCCCACAATTGCACTTGAGCACATAACTTATGATTAAGCCTGGAAAACTGCCATTTAAATAGTAGAGCAGGTTTAAAAAAAGACATAAGGGGTTTACTTAAAAAAAAAGGCAAAGTGATATAAAAATAGACGTTATATTTAAGGAATAAACAACATGGAGGTCTATAAAAACCCTGACCATGCTGGCTTTTCATTCAGACAATTAACATCATTACACCACTTAACTGCAAAGTGAACAACGTCTCTTGTAAAGTGGAATCCACATGGGTAGAACACTAACCCTGACCTAAAAAAAACTGTTAAGAAACTCTTTTATTCTTTTTTTAAAGCCCCATTTTGCCCCTAGGAGTTACTATGACCAAGTAGCACTAAGGTATCTTTCAGGGACAAGAAAATTGACATAAATTAAAAAATATCTGTTGTGTGTTTTATTAAAGTAAAATGACTATTGTACCAGCATAGCGCAGAATGATCTACTGTACAGAGTACTTTGGATATTTATCAGGTGTAAGAGCTCACCTGACCTTTAGTCCAAACCAAACCTTGCTCATCATAAATATAAACCAATCTTTTTTTATACATGCTTTTCATATATTGCATAACAATTCAATTTTATTTGCACCGCCCAAAGTGAGCAGTTAACACAAAGTGCTTAACACCCATACAAAAGAAATAATATAAAAACAAGCACAACAAAATGGGTAATTGCAGGGTGAAATATGACTAGCAGAACTTGTCTGTTTTTGCTTTTTGTTTTTGGTCCACGTTTGATTTTGTCAGTATCATCCCCTAAATAAGTAGCTGTTGTCCCATCTTAACCTTGGACCGTTCAATCAACCATCCTCCACTGATCAAGAGGGACTATGCATTATAAATACAGGAACGGAGGGGGTGGAGCAGTCTCTCCGTTAGTCTAAGTCACAACTCCTGATGAAGGCTGGTAAATATCTGATGGGTAAACAAGGCAAAGAGGTGTAAGTGCTTTCAAGGACTGATGGGATTAACTACTTTTATTTTCTGTTATGTACTTTTTCTGACTGGATAAACCTTTTTTTTTTTTTTTTTTTTCCCAGGCAACACCGCCCAAAGTGAGCAGCTGTTGGAACTGTGTGATTTTTTTTTAAGGTCCATTTTGTTCTTTGGCTCACTCTTGAGAGTGCCGTCTATGAAAGCAAACCAAACCAGATGTAAAATCTCTCACCATCCCCTGATGGTTCCACCTGAACCTGTGTGACAGTCTCAGATCTTCTGTCTGGTTCACAAATGCAGGTTTCTTTTGACAAAATGGAATGTCTTCTTTCCTTCAGTCTCACGTAGGAACATCTCACGCAAAACACAACCAACACTAAACAAAAGATCTAATTCCAGAGAACACACAAAGGTGGCACACTTGCTTTTTAAACATCACAAAGCATATTTTTAACTAGGCTGATCTTATTTGTCTTGATCTTTTGGTGCTAAAAAAAAAAAAGTGATGAAAAAAGTGAGTTAAAACTGAGTATTTCTTTATTCAAATTCAAATTTGTTGTACATTAGGATCAGGCAAATATACTGCTGGAAAAAGAGTGTAGCAGTGATGTACAATCAGAGGGTCACAGGCTCCCTGGTCTGCTCTATTCTGATGCATCCAGTTATAGACAAACAGATCCATGTACGTCTTTGTTTTTCACGTCTGAACTGGTATCTTAATCAAAGTTTTTCATCTGGATGAGTATTGAATAGCGAATATTCAGGGTAGTGTGGATGATGAACGCATGTTTAGACAAGCTATTCCTCCCTGTTGGGAGAGTGTTAGAGAGAAATCCAACAGTGTTTTTTTGGAAATAGTCTAGATTGACGAGGGGATCAAAGATTTATAATAAGACCTTAGTTAAGAGCTACTTTGTGGATTTTCCCAACTGTCCTGGTGGATTTTTATCTCCATAGTAAGATGGAGGTGACCAAAGGGAAGGGAAACTGGGAGGACCTAACAGCAGACATGTTGGCTACGGTTCATGCTTCATTCATTCCCATTCACACAGATGGATCTAAAGACCCAGAAACTAAGAGGATTGGTTTTTCTTTCTGTCTCCCGAAATAAAGAAAGTATGTTGGTTTAAGATGCCAAAAGATCTGTCAGCTTTCGCAGTTGAAATGTTGGCAATTTTGTTCAGTTTGCACTGGTTGGAACAAATAGAATTGGTAATGCTGTAATTTGCTCAGACTCATTATCAGCCTTGATGTTTTTAAAATCCTTTTCTTCTAATAGCCGGCCAGCTCTTTTGTATGAGATTTATGAGAGCCTGTTCAGATTGGAGAAGCTGAAGACCTGAACCAGATTCATGTGGGTGCCACCTCATAGGGGGGTGGAGGGAAATGAAAAAGCTGATTTTCTGGCTAAGCGGGCGTTGACATGGGGTGTGGAAATAGAAATTTTGTTAGGAAGAACTGAATTTTTGGTCAATTATTAGGAAACGTATGGTGGAGGACTGGCAGAACCAATGGCAAAGGGAGAGGAAAGGACGACATCTTTTCAATATACAAGACAAAGTAGAAAAAGGTCTGAATCTTAGATTGAACACCAGAGATCAAGTAATAATATCGCGATTGAGGATGAGACATATGGCTTTAAACAACACGCTACATTTACTGGGGAAGCATACCATCTGCGTGTGTGTTTCCAGATGAATCAGTGGACCACGCTTTGCGTCACTGTGAAGACAGACGGCAGCTGGAGGATGAGGTACGGTTGCCTGAGGGAGGGCGGTCGAGTTTGGGGAGACTTTTGGAAGGGGAGCAGAATTTCAATGGAGTTATTATTGGTTTTTGAAGGAGAAGTGGCCTCTTGAGGAGAATATAGTTTTCATTTATTTATTTGTTTTATTGGTTAGTTAGGTAGTCCCCCACACTGACTTACACCCCTACACAGTAGGTGCTAGAAATACACCTTGACGTTGATGCCAACCACCATAAAACTACAAAAAGACGACGAAGACGGAGAGGAGTATTTTGTGCACGAGAACTCCCCGCATTTCTTTTTTGTTCCAAAGGTCACTCTTCCTATCATGACAAGAAATGTCACCAACGATTGGATTTTGGACGGGTTAAATTACAATAACAAACAACTGATCAAGGCTGAAGCAATGAAAAAAGACACGAGGTGGAGGAGGCCAAGTGCTGCTGGGACTGCAGATAAATATTAAATTAGGAAAATTAGTGGTGTTGAAAAATGCTTCTGTTCCTAACACAAGCAGCCATGTTTGTGGACCAAGTGTGGCACAGAGCTGACATGCAGCATCAGCACAGCAGCTCTGTGTTCACCGAGCCTCCAACCGCTGCTGCTGCTGCTGCTGCTGCTCAGACGCAGCTCATTTGAATAAGGAATTACACATTTGTGATACACATGAAATTTTCATTAGGTTAGGGTAAGAAAAAGTATACAGCATAGCAAAGATTCATCTAGGTTTTATCATCAATGATAGCATTTGCGTCCCTTGCCAGCGGGTGAGAAGAATGCTAAACTTAACCTGTGTGTTAGGCTCCTCTGCAGAGAAGGTGTGACTCCTCCTCCTCTTCCCTGCTTCGTTAATAATTCTGTTTGGCACAGATGCCACTGGGAGGGTTTGGCCACTCGGGAGGGTTGGCTAATTAGTGCAGCATTACTTGAAGCCGAAATGTACTGTCTGAGAGTGGGGGAGGTCTGCAGATTGACATTCAGGATCATGTGCAGGGGAACCAGACAGTCACCAAGCTCAGCGTCGCAGCGGATCAGTGACACACACAGCAAAGTCCAGCTTTGATCGGTTTCACTCAGAAGAAGCCGCTAATGTTTTCTGCTACGACATAAACGGATTGATTCAGTTTAGTCCTGCTTTTCTGTCTTTTGCAACTCTTTTTTTCTCCTTGGAATGTGTCATAGCTTTTTATGCTCTGAGTAATGTGTAGGGCTGTAATCTCCAAAATCACCTTTAAAAACACCATATCTGTGTTCAGCTCAAAAGCTGACATTTTCAAAAAGAAGTGGTAATTTCTGACAAAATGTGCAGATTTTTATGTAATTTGATTGAAGCCATTTTGTTTCCCCACTTAATGTCAGTCTTTTTAGATTATTTAAAACACAGAACATTTCAAGGCACAATAAATGCAGGATTTTTTTCTCTTCATTCTGGAAGAATAGTTCATCTTTTGACTTGAAATGGTAAATAATATAATTTATATTAAATCAAAACGACTTTTTCTAGTCTAAGAACTTCTTTTGCTGGTAGAATTCAGATCAGGGACAATCAGTAACATCAATTAAACACACATAAACTCAATGAAATACAGACAGTAAACTCTATACTCAGGCCTGCAGAAAACATCTAAGTATATAAATAAATAAAAACCTAAATAAATTAAATAAAGTTACTATAATTGTTGTGTTACCAAGCTGCTTATTTATGTCGATTTGAGTAAGCACTTTACAACTGTAAAAATCCACTGGAATTACGTTAATTGCGCAGAGGAGCAATAAGTTATGGTAGTCGAAAGGATGTCAACACTAGAGCTAAAGCTCCGGTGTTAAAGGGTTAAAGACATTCGCACCTTCTGTCATTCTAAGTGATTCACTTACAATATCAGGTTTTTCTTCATATTTGCCAAAGTGCACCTCAAATCAAATTCTTCTCATGATGTCACTGTCGAACTTCCAACCTCAAACTCTCCAACAGCTGCAAGGTCAGTGCTAAAAGTCAAAGGTTGATAAAGGGTTAAGACACTAATAAGGCCGGCATGAGTCTCAGTGCTGTGCATATCTCTGATAATGCTCGACACTCATTTCATGCTTTTCAGTCTCTAGTGTAACTATGAATCTCATGGTCCACTGATCCATAGCTTTCCACAGCTTAAATATACTGAATTCACCTTGACTGAGTACACACTCTGCACTGTGTGTATATTTAAGTACTCAGTGCATCTTCCACAGAAGAGAACTGAGTACTATTGACTTAATACCCTTTGCTATCTTCAGAATAAAATTAATTGTTTTTGGGTTAACTTAATCACTTTTTTCTGTGGACAATAGGTTATCATACGACAATTTTTCCATCTTCGTGTTACTGCAAAAGCGAAAGTGGCCTTCTCACTGATTACATAAGTGGATCAATGAGGTTTTTCTTTCAGCACAAAGAGCTGATCTTCGTACTGTACTCCTTGTATTTCCCTTAATCAGCACAGCGAGAAACTTTTTTTCTGCCAATTTGGTGCCATGGCAACAAGTGACAGCCAAACAAATTGGCCTATTTTGGACGTGAAATTACAATGAAGGAGCACTGGAAAAAGGTAATGATGCAGTGAAAGACGATTACAATGTGTTCGCTTGTAAAGATCTATGATAAATCTTCATGCAAACGAGTAATACCCCCAATGTGCAAATCTTATGTTCCCTTTTTAAAACTGACTTTTTTTGTTTGACTTTATTTTTTTATTTGATTACCGGTATGTCTTTTTGAATTTAGAAAGTGACATAGCAAGCACTGCAAATTGATTTGATGCCTTGTTTTTTTTTTTTTTTTTTTTAATTCAAACTGCTTCATTTCCTCCACCTGACACAAAGAAGACGACCATATCTGGTAAATCCTGTGTTTGCTGCTCATCATCTCATAATCACTTCATTATGATCATACTATGCATCTGTTCAGTCGGGTATTTAGGATTCTTCCCATTGTGTGCCAGATCACAGGGGTTTCTTCTTGTTCCAGTGTCACGGTTCATGTCTGGCCACAGATCAAAGTGACGGCCTTCAAATTTCTTCTGCCCTCAAGTAGCTTCACTTAAGTGACAATCACCAATTTTGTATTTAAGCTCTGTCTCTTCCTCATCCTCAATTTTCCTGACCTTCAACCTGATCGAACAGTTTATAACTCAAAAAACTTGTAGTACAGAAAAATTATTTTTAATAATGAATTAGCAAAAACATGTTCAAAAAGATGGCAGACCAACAATGGTTATTCTGACAAATAGAATGACTGAGGAATAGCAGTTTATTTCTAAATAGAAGTCTATGGGGTTTTGGCTTCTTGACGCAAGAGAGGAGGGGTCATTTAGTACACAAGGTGGAGCTCGCAACTGCATGCAGCTGAAATTGATGTCTGATCTAAAACAGATTAATTTATGTGTTAAATTCCAAATACAGTTGGAATTTATTTACTGCTGCAGCAATAACATGCATTTATTTGGTCATTTTATAGCAGCTTCTATAGTCCAAAGTGACCAAAAATGGAGGAGGTAGACGTTAGACTCTCCTGTCATTGTTATGTTGTAAGAGTAAAAAAAAAAAAAGGATTTATCAAGATTATTTTAATCATATGAAAAGCACTTCTAACAAAAATGAAACGTTTTTCTTAAGAACAGCTCAAGAATGCAGACGTGTCCGTTCAGCATGTATGTTCATGTATTTTCGCTTCTGCAGTCAGTCCTACTAATGTGAGCAGACTGAGTTCCAGTCAACCATGATGGCATTAGAAGGGCTTTAATGATGAACTTCTATTACCCTTTTCTCTCCCTGATTAACCTGCACAATTAAACATTTATCTGTATTTGTTGTTAGTTGATGCATTTTGTTGTCATTCCAAACAAACAGGGATGAGGACAGATAAATTATCAGGGCTCGGTTAGGAAAAGCAAGAAAAAAAATAACACAAAAGCCAGAGCTGAAACTGGGCAAAGTTGCACGCTGCTGCAGAATATAAATGCATTCAATGCAAGTCACTAAACATGACTATCTCATTAAAACACTATATCTGTTGTGTAAATGTAGACTTTTTGATGGCAGTGTGATTAGAAAGACTTTAACAAAGCTTTGGCAACCTGGAACCTCAGAGCTAATTACAATCAAATGACTTTCATTTGCATGAATCTGACTGTAAAATTAGAGACATATAGTTCTCAGGTTTGGTGGCATTCTGGTACAAAAAGCGGCAGTGCTGGTGGCACCATTGCTTGGATCAGTTCAGTCCTAGTTTAGCAATGGCATCTGGCGAAAAAGCAACATGACCTGACAAGTCATTGAATAATTAGGTTTTCACTAGGTTTTCTTTGCTGGTGACACAGAAATTACACACAAAAAGCAAAAGCAATTCCGAAATATAACAAATCCTTTCCACAAGTTCTGTAACAGACATCCACCCACTTATCAGACTGTTGAAAATCTTTAGGATGTACTTTATGATCCTATCAAAGCAGGATCTTCATAGAAAATTACTCTCGTTTTAATACATCAGCAGAATTTAGGGCTGAAGTGTAAGACTTTTCCAAGCTGATGACATTCTCTAATACTGGATGAAAACCATTTTTCTGGGTTCTCAGCTCTTTCAGGTTTTATTAATGACACTTGTCTGTGAAATGTGGTTTCTTTGTAAAGTCAGATATTACAAACTTGGTGGAGTTCTATAATTACCTTCATGATCCACTTGAAAAGCTTGGAGCAAAATAAAAGTATTTGCTACACACTTTAGCTCCAGCCGGCTCAATTCCTCAAATTCCAGAGAGAGTTTACCCTGTACACCAGTACAGGGTACAATAGTGCAAATATTGTGGACCATGATGGGAAGTCCTGCGGTCCTATAAGCCTGTCCCATACCGCATCAGGATCAAAAGTTCATTTTTTTGTTTTGGATGTTTTGAGGAAATCCAGGTGATTTTTGGCTTGGTGGGAAAATCAAATCAAATCAAACTTCATTTGTCTAGTACTTTTCCTATGAACCATAACGCAAAGTGCTTTACACTAAAATAAAACGGATATAAAAACAAGCATGACCATAAAAATATATAACCCCCCCCCCCAAAAAAAAAAAAAAAAAAAAAGCACACACACACATACAATCCTCCCAACCCCTTTCACAACTCCCACCCCCTGATGGAAAATGGAAAGTGCAAAATGTTGGGCTGCTCAGTTTGGATCTCTTGTTTCCAGTAATTACCCGAATGTCCCCAAATCCATGAGTTAAGGATTTATAAATGCTAAAATATGAGGCCGTATTTAAAAATAGAGAAATTTGCTTGAAGCAAAGGAACCATGTAGTGGCGCATTCCCCCTTCCTTGTTAAACATTCAGGGCACGTAGTGAAGCCCTAACATTGGAAGCAGCAGACTGTAGCGGCAGTCACAGAGCGCAGCCTCTGGAGAAGACGCGGGGCTGCACTCACCTGTCATTGTTGGGAAATCTGCTGTTACTGGATGCCCTGCTTAGTTGTACTTTAGCTTCAGCATTTATACAATGATCAAAAGCAGCCTTGGTGCATGCATTTTTATTTCCCACTATTGTGAGCATTTAAAGCCCCTCCCACAGATATAGCTCTATCCAGACGGAAGGTGCTGGAAATCATCTCGTGATGCAGTGAAGGTGAGGCAGCACTTGAACAGTAATACTGATAAAGGGAGCAGAATGGATGTGCTTAAAATCTCCCTCTTTGAACAGTTCAATCAGCAGAAATGCAAAGCCAGGGAGTGAATCCCGTAAATTGTGTTGGGGGGGGCCGTGCAGAATTCATTTCATCAAAACAGACATGGAGAAACTTCAAACAGCCACCGTTTCATTATGATCAGGAACGCTGCAAATCTGAATCAAGAACAGGTAAGGGTGGCTCAGGGGTAAAAATAATCCCTTCTGAGAAAATCCTCCATTTGTGGTCTGTGTGCGTTTACATATTCGCTAGTGTTTACAGATGTTTATGCAGTTTTTATTGATCCTCACTGAAGAACTTAAACACTTAAAACAGTCAAGACCAAAATAAACAACTGTTTGTTGAAACAATACAAACACTGTTTTCTGCCTTCTAAGTGAGACGCAGCTTTTAAATAAAGTAAAGCGATGGAGAAAATTCTTTGCATGTTTACATCAAAGATTAGTGGTATAATGGGTTGGAGTCCCGCTTTAACTCTATTTTTTCTATCATACAATCGTTCCCAGTGGTCTTTTGATTGTAAACATGCAGGTTTTAGCTCAAATCAAAAAGCCAGTGTCGTATTTTAAGACATATTTTCTGCAGAGCATCAAGAGATCATTAAAAATTTTCTTCTGAGTTGGGGGTGGGACTTTTGGTGCGGAAGATAGCCTCTCCCATTTTCCCATGAACTCTTTGTTTACACTCTCCCATTAGTTTGTAGCACCTCGCAAGCCCAAGCTAACATTAGCACAGCAAAAAAACAACAAAAAAAAAAAGAACAAGCAGTATTGGAACTATCCAGCCGCACAGTTTGAAGCCAAATACCAAGTCAGACGAGGAAAATGAAGACATTAACGGATCTATTTGGATGCATCAGAATTGCAGTAGAGAAAGAAGACTTTGGCTCGCCAATGGCTGTTGCTGTCTCCCAAACGCAACCTTTTTTGCTCCAGATCCAATGAGATTTGAATAAAAAAATATTCAGGAACACAGCTTGAATCTTACATCATTTTATGAGTGTCCACCATCATAAAAAAAATTGTACAAGAACATGTTAAAAACACTTAAAAGATGCTATTTATCAGAGTAGGTCTTTAAAGCGAAACCAATCTTCAAAAGTTATTTTCCTTTAGAAACATAAAACAGGAAACATTGTGTCTCAGAGAACAACAGAAAAACTATAGCCTGTGGGTTTGTTACTTCAACTTTGGACCCTTAGTCACCCCGCTGTCCCAAATCTCAGCTGAAAAGTTTCCAGCTGATCCAAAATGCAGCAGCCAGATGAAACTGGGTGAGAAAACCGCATTTATCTTCTTAGCTTCCCTCCGCTGGCTTCCTGTGAAATCAAAGATTTAATTTAAAGTTTTTCTTCTCACATATGACACTCTGATGTAGACTCAGTTGATAAGACAGGATGGCCAAGCTCCATCATATAGTCCTTATAGTTCCTTTTTTTTTTCTTTGTCACAGCACTTTCTTCTTAGAATGCATGATATCTGATTACTTCTAGAGCTTCCAGAAGCAGAAAAAAGACCCAGATGCAGTGGTTAGGCTCCTGTACCAGCTTCATGCTTCTACTTGATTGGTAAAAATACTTTTACTTATTTAATTAATATTAGGTTAGACATCAGATTTCCATTATTGATGAATTCTCTTGTTATGGGAGCTAATTATGACTCCAAACATTGGTATTAGACATGAACTGTTCTTTATCCTGATTCACTGAATACTTTTCTATGCTGTGGTCATCCAGCTTTTGTCATTTTTACTGTATGTTACATTACAGTCTCTGGTTTTGGTTCTACCTGTCTTAAAAGAGATGTTTTTTTTATGTATTCATTTTTTTTGTCTTATCTGACTGTAGCCGTTTATGGAAGATTACTCTCAGTGATGCAGGTTATGTCTTGTTGTCTTGTTAAATTCCAGATTTTTCTACCTATCGTTGCCATTTGGACTTTGCTATTTTGATTTTTTTTCTTTCTTCTTCTCTTTACCTTTTTCCTAGTCTTTTGGATGCCATCATGCAGGGCTTTTATCTGTTTGGAAATCTGTTTTTTCCCATTCAGTTTATCTCATTTCAGTGCACAGGCATGGCACACCCCAGGCAAGTTCTTTGTGACTAATATTTGTCCATGGAAGACATCAAACTGGAACAGAATGAAGAGGGAAGCATTTGTGAGCCATTCCTGTGGATGAAATGTGTTCCAGGCACCACTTTATAAAGAGTTGGCTTTTATAAATTGTTGCACTTGTTAAAGAGAGATTGGGGAAATAAAAAAGCCTTTTAGTTAGGTATCATTTAGACAGTTAATGTTCCTCTGGACTTTTGGGTTCAAACAAGATTTGGACACTTCAGTTCTAGCATAGACAGCAGCTCCTGGTACTAATGCCAGTTGGACTGGTCCAAGATCAATGAGGCATAACAGCTTGAGAGAGTTAGAGAAACATCTACTGCAAAGCCTTCTCCTCCAGTATCAGTTGTGAGTCCAATTCTTCTCACTGCATTCTTGTGCGTTATTTTCTCTGGCGATTCAAAATACAGTGAAATGATATGTCAGAACACACAGCTCATCAGCTGATCCTTAACCCTTTAAAGCTGAACATATCATATTTGGAACATGAGTCTGTCAGTCCTCCACAAGAACAATGGAATTGAATTACTACTTTCTTGTTTTATTTATTTATTTATTTGTTTATTTATTTATTTTTACTTTACTTATGTTTTTTGTTAGCTCAGGAAAAAAATAAATTTTTGAGCTGTGTGACCTGATGTATCAAACATGATACAAATTAAAATGTATAAATACATTTTGTTTTTTTTTTGTTCATCCAGGTCATATCTATGGAGGTCCAGAAGAGACAATAGAAAATAAGTACATACACCATTAAATAGTTAAATAAAAGTCTCATTAATTATTTAAAATTGAAATAAAAAAAAACACATTTAAGTATTTAATGACATATTTAATTATTTCCAGTGTGGGCTGGAAAAGACAAATTAAAATATATTTATTATGAAACATTTAAATAAATGTGTCATTAAAAGGGAGTGCCTAACTCAGATCATCGGTACTCGATTTCTCTGGCCTCGTCATGGTAGCTTCAGTGACGGGAAATGAGATATTTTTTTAGGGGCATAGAGAGAATGTGAAAGCAGGAGTCCTTATTTCATGAAACTCAGGAATTTAGTTTTTAGGTTTTTATGGTTTTGTCTGGCACCTCACACACATTTGCCTCTCCGTCCACATCCGCGGGAACTCGGCGCCCAAGTTTATTTCAGTGTGTCTCTTCCATCCTGCATTTATTTAGGAAATAAAGAAATATGCCATTACATTTTTAAATGTTCTTTTTAATGACAATTTTAATATTTTAATGACACATTTATTTAAACATGTATTTATTGACTTCCAATTTTATTTATCTAATGCAAATTTTAAATATCTATTGACACTTATTTAACGATTGTAATGGCGTAAATATATATTTATTCCATATTGTCTCTTCTGGACCTCCATAAATTCCGAAAAGGATATTATTTTAACTGCATTGTATTAATAACATCAACAGTTGACCAGCAGGTAGAAGATTAGAACATGCAACGTAATGCCCCATACTGAGCATGCAACTGGATGACTGCATCCAGGAAGACGTCTGATTGAAAAATCTTTCAGATAAATTAGTCTTTTTCATTGTAGCTGGTTTATTTTCTACTCTCAGTACAATTCCAGGTACTCAATCAATTTTTTTGAAAATGTTTTCAATTTATTCAACAGAAAACATGATCTTTTCAAACTGGGATTTTCTGAAGCATTAGACAGTTTTGAGGTTGGAGTGTAATCTTCTTTGCTGTGAACACATCTATAATATGTGTACTATCAAACTCATCTGGATAATTAATGTGAGCAAGACTGAAAAAAAAAAATCCAATATTTTTATTTGAAACCATGTCATATGAACAACATCTCATCGCAGAATTAACTACAGTGGTCTCTTGCTACAAACACGGTTCCCCTTTTAGTTGTCTTGCAGATTTCTTTTAGAGCAATTATGCATGCTTTTTGAACAGCGCATCGTATTCTGTGTCCTGATTGGTTGTAGACCATTTTAATCAATTTCCTCACTCTGTCTCCTGTAATGAATGCATTCGGTTTGCCAAATTCACATAAAACTTCAATAACTATCAGAGCTTTTAGTTTCATTCTATTTAATACTGGATTTATTTTTCTACAAAATGTTTGAACTTTGAGAGTTTAAAAAAGAAGTGTGAACATGTTAATGTGTGTAGTGAGGGGTTTGCAACCTTACAACAGTTATAATTACTGGAAAAAAGATAAAAGTAACTACTTTGTGGATTTTACCTATCATGCTTTAACTTTAGAACAAAACTCCCACGATAAGTGAGGCACCACTACAGCAGAAGGATCAACAGGAAAAAGGGTGTTGAGGTAAAAACAAGAACGACATGGCGTCCTCCAAACAAAATGATGGGAAATACGTCGCTAGCTCAGACATTAACCTGCAACATATTTCATGTTTTGAGCTCGTGTAATTATTGAGGAACAGTATCAAGCCCAGTCCTTCATTTAAGCTGAGAGACACGTGAGTCATTGTTCCAGGACACAGGAGAAGCCTTCGAGCTACTGTCCGGATTACTTTTCCAGTTTGTGATGAAGATGTTCATTTAAACTGAGTCATGTAATGAAAATTGTCGTCAGAGCAATGAGACGAGCTGAGAGACGGGAACTGCGCACTGCCACAGGTAGACTGGAACCTTTTAGCTTTGATTCTGTTTTCTTATGATAATTGTGGCGATGGAACATGGTGTAAACAAAATGAAGAAGAAGAAGATGACAGAGGAGTTGAAGGCTTTGAATTCTTATGAAGGAAAGTTTGCTGCTTGTTCAGCTGAAGGTACACAAAGGTAACCTGCACTGGCCTATCACTTTATGAAATGCCTCTTGCAGAAATCGATAAAATGTTAGAGTTGATTAAAAAAGCAATAAAGACACCCGGGGGTTTTCTCTCAAGACCGCTATGAGACGCATTTCCAGCCATCTTCCTGCCTCGTTTCTGTGAGGGTTTACCCAGCAGGCCAAGTTAGCAGCGACTCTTAAAAGCAAACGTGGGGTATACTTGTGATCTGTTCTGCATCATAAAGCTGCAGCGTCTGTAACGGAATAATCTCTACTGTGCTCACACACATTTACTAGTTCTGTTTTTGCCTCATCTGAAAAATAATGATGGTATTCAGAGGTGGGGGGAAAACATCCAAATGGCATGACTTCTTTGCTCAAAGCAGAGCTCCAATAATCCCTCGCTGTGAGGCTCTCTGGTCATAATCCAGATGTCTCAGAAAAGTGATCAAGGCGTTCCTACAATATGCATCCAAATCCACTGCAGCCTGGAGCAGGAACCCAGACCCTAGTGCAGCATTGGGCTGCCGCAGTCCCCATTCCTTCCCGCTTGTCTCGAGGACTGGATTAAACAATGCTTGCTCCAGTTAATTAAACCCTTTCTACTGAGCCGAAACTGCAGCACAGCATTGGCCTCTCTTTGCGGCAAAGATTGTTTCTCGCCAACCATCATCAGAGACAGCAGTCAGGGGACTTGTAAGAAAATGGACACTAATCTTCAGTGAATTGGTTGTTTGTGCTGTCGCTTCACTTATCATCCCAAAATGGTGCAGCCACTCCTGTATCACAGTCAGTGTGACCCATTTCACAAACAGTAGCTTTTACCGAAGACCATGACATCTTCAAGCACTTTCTTCTAAAGGAAAAAGAAAAGAAAAATCTCACTTTAAAGACTCCCAGATGAGCATACAGAATGATTCAAACTTGTAAATTCTCATTCACTAGACAAAAGAAGACACCAACAAACAAATGATCAAAAGGCTGATAGACCCACTCAGATGGAAATTGTGTTTTTAGCATGTTCTTGTGGTATTTTTCTGATGATGGAGGATGTATAAAAAGGAAAATAAGCTTAAAATTGCATTATTTCTTTATAATTTTTTATTGAATATTAAGTTGGGGGGTGTTAGGGGCTGTAAACTAGGAAGCACAAACAGAGAGCTCTTAGTTATGGGTGATGGGACGTGGGGGCAGGGTTGCACCCATGACTCAGAGATGAATTTTTAAAGAACTACTGCTGCTCTGCAGAAACTGTCCTAGAAAAAGACTTAAAAATGCATAATCATAGTTAAAAGGCCACTGGGAATCACTCAAAATAGCTCAAAGGATGATTGGGGTGAGTCTGTAAAAAAGCCAACAAGGCTCAATTTTTATGATATGGTTTGCAGAACATCTATGAGATCCAGAAAATAAGAGTAAAAAGACTAAACTCAGCTATGCAACTGGTTACAAAAGACATGATGAGGAGCAAGAACATCTTCTCAAAGTGAACTGTGGATAGTAAGAAAACGGTAAAACATAAGAAATCCAGCAAACCTGACACAATTTTAACAGGAATTTGTCTATTAATGGAGAAATGTCAGCATGAAAGTCAACATTTGTCCAATCTTGTCATCTCAAATGATGATTGGTTTGAAAGGTTTAAATCTACACATTACTTCAAGTCTAATATCAAATTAAATGCAAACTTGAGAGAACTAAAAGCTGGAACATCCCCTGCATCAGCCTCCATTTATTACAGCTTGACACTGCTGTCCGGTATCAGACTATAAATTATCCACATCTCTGAGTTTGTCACCATGAAAAATGCTGCATCGCTTGTTAATTGAACTTCAAAGCTTGAATGCAGTTCACTTTATGACTTGCTTAGATGATCAATGTAAGGCTTCATCCCTGGTAACTTTAATACACCAGAAGGTGATCGATGCGTTCATCATGCCCTACGGTTCCATCAGGGCTTCAGTGCCAGTGTAAGAAAATTTGAACACCGGCGACACAGCATCCTTTCGGCACTTAAGAGTGATAAAGAAGCTTTCATTCTTTAGGGGGAAAAACCAAAAACCTCTGTTCTGTGGCTCCAGAGTCGTTTAGACTCTCAGTTTGCATCTCAGAATACTCTTGGGTACGGTTACTGTGGAAACCAGGAAAGCAGCAAACACAGAATAACTAAGCTGCAGTCGCCAAAATACAGTCGATGTTTGTCTTCACTGAAAGAAAAGTGTGTAGATTTTTGCAGTGTTGATTGCATAACAATCTACGTGTCCGCGTGTCCCATGAGATGTCCGGGCAGCTGGAAATCAGTGACCCTGAGTGTCAAATGAATGTGCTCTGCCAGCTCCTATTCTTTCTCTAATCAGACGCGTGAACAAAAAGCCGCCTCCAATCCTCCCAATCATGGAAAAACAAGACATAAAAAAACAAGACATAAATTGTGACGAACAGTTTCTCCTTGATGGCTGAAATAAACGGATCTGAAGGACACCGAGTCTTCCTGTCCCTCAGACGTTGAAAGAAAACATGAATGAAAATGTCTGTAATTGCAGGCAGGGGTGTGAATAAACAGATTTACGTCACAGCTTCTCTGGATGAAGGGCTGTTAGTTTACAGAGAATCTTAGTCACCAACTCAACAGCTGAAGCAAAACAACGTTTAGGAAAAGAGAATACATCAATTAGTGAGCACTTGAGACTTTCTAACTAATAAAATGTTATACAACAAATGTAGAGACTCAAAAGATGCCTGAAAATGGGATTTTTTCCTTTAAAAGTTTAAAAAAGTTTAAAAATCAATCACAACTTAAAATGAGACAAGGAAGTGTTTAGTAAGCAAAGTTTGGTCTATGTGAAATTTTGCAACTGCAACCAGAAGCTGAGTTTGCGCATCTATGCTAGAAGATTTCTAGACCCAGTCTGGTCTTTTTCTTGGGGAAGACTTTGGCCGAGGACTTCTGGCGCCATGTTCTGGCGCCATATTGGCACTATGCTGTTGTCTGCGACCAGGTCCTCTTGAAAAAAATGAGATATTTTTTTTGTGCTTTAAATCTTTAATGCATATGTGATGTCACTTAGGAATAAGTTCAAAACAAAAAAGTTTACTTTACCATCATTTTCTTGGATAAAATTTAGTTTAAAGCCAGAAGTCTCATTTAAATGTATCATATCTTTAAATCTGCACAGATTTTAGACTGAATTATTCAGTTTGAATGTAAGGAAATACTGTACGTCCCTTTTGACCTTCAAGAATAACATTAAAGATAAAGAAAACATCAATTAATAAAAGTCTGGAAATCTCATACAAACTTTTCTAAATGCTGTCAATCAATAGTTTCAATAGTGCTGTCAATCAATAAAAAAAATCGGATTCATCACACTTTTGAATTGTGATTACAAATAATGAATTAATCTGTTTTAATAAATATTAGCGCATTAATCTTTTTAGATGAATCGCGTGCATAAACATCGACAGTCCTAATAAAAACTTAAAATTCATTCACATTTTAGTGATGGTCAGATGGTTTAGATCTGGCAGCGCAGGGAATTGTGGGATACAATTCCTTTTGTTTGTCTGGTTAGATTGGGGTTTAAGTGTGGGTTTTTGCCTGTGTATTTTGTTGTCTGGCTATTTTGCTCTTAGTTATTTTATCCTGTTGTGTTATTTTCTTCTGCACCATGAGTGGAAAAAGAGGGAGAGGATGACCACCCCCACACCACCACCAGCCCCTGTGAGGTTAAGTCTATGTTCCAGACACTAATGCCAAAACTCATGATACCTGATCTCCCAGCCTCCTTTGTTGCAGAGTTTCCTTTAGTTTATAAGTTAAAAACATATGGTATCTACGAAGAGAACATTTTAGCTCTGTCAGCTATGGTGGCCTTGCAGTGCAAATACACCAACAAATCACTGGACACAAAAACACAATAAATATCACGATGACAATTAAAACTGAAAAACAAACAATAAAAAAAACATTGATTAGTAGTCCATTGCTGGTGTTTGTCCATCATTCTAACTATAAGTTATTTGGCATGAAGTTACGCTGGTTACGCTTTGTACAAATCATATATTTAATAGTATGGGGTCATTGAAGACACATTTGCAAAATCTCATGCTTTTCCTTTTGTGGTTTCACTGTGTTTCATTTAAACATTTCATTTTGATTCCTAGACATTACTTTGGTTTTAATGTTTAAATTGTAATTTTTTGTAATTATTTGTTTAGCTTTTTTAATTATCTTTGTGATCTTTAATATGCTTTTGTCTTGAACTGTGTGTTGGTGTGATTTGTACTTCAGGGCCACCGTAGTCAACCACACAGCACTTAATTTAAAGTTTCCTTTTTTTTCTTTGGTTACCATTACAACTTGTAGAATTATGAAGGACAGTTTAGAAATGAGGGACTTTAATTTAATGTAATTACTTTAGTTGTGTTTATTTTTTAATGGAACTGCTTTGTTCAATATCTTTAAGCTTCACTGATTGTTGAAGATGGCTGTATGTTGAATGGATCCACGGCTGAAGCACAGAGAAGTCTTTGTTCTCAATGTTGCTACAAAAACTCTGATTGTTGCTGCAAATTTTCTGTTGAAAGGAAACGCTTAATCAATTTCATTTCTGGTCACCGTGTTCTTTTTGCTATTGAAAAAAATCATCTGATGCTTTGAAAATAAAATTTAGAAATGAGTTCAAAACATTATCAAGCAGAAAAACTGACATTAGTATTAGTTTTTTGCATTGAGAAGCATGTTTGACAAGGCCTTAAGAAAATAACTTTTCAAGCACGTAAACACATTTTTGCTTCTTAAAGTGGAGTGAAAAGCATTTGCTGAAAAGCTAAATCTAATTAGCACAAATGTTGCTGTGGAAGATCAGACTCAATAAAGCCAGAGTCAGATCGTAAAAGACTGATGCGTAAAAGACTTCTTTGCAAACTGAATCCCCTCTTTTGGTCTGCTTTAACAGACAAAAAAAGTGCTGTAACACCTTAAAAAAAATCTGAGTCTCATGATGCCTGTGTGTGAAAAGTTGACTCATTTTTGAAGTCATACCCAAAGTTTATGTCTAATTGCTTTTATACTTGTTTTCCTTTACATTTTGCCACATAATGGAGCTGGTTGAAAATGAATAATCGACAGTGAACACATCAGTAATTCATTTTAAAAGAAATAATCGTGGCAATTCAACAAGGAGGCATTTTCTAAGGAGCTGCATCCAAATGAAAAATATTTCAGAGGAAGTCGATTGGATATAATCACTTGACCAATTCCCACAATAATGGCAAGAACTGGTCATAAAAGCGTAATGAGAGCAGATTAAAGCAATGGAAGCAATCTTTGCGTTCTAGGAAAGCAAATATGTTATGCATGGACTTTAATAAACAAAAAAAAGCAGGTAATCTAGCCGAGGCTTAGAGAGAAGCGGCTGTGTCGGCCAGCCTCACTCACAGCGTGTACAGTGGTACAAGCACAGCTGCAGTCTCTCTGCAGAGCGAAGCAAGGAGTCAGGCGTCCTCTCTGAATGACAATGATGAATTCAGGTGGACGGACCCTGTGTTTTAGAAACATAACCCTGGCAGGTGACATCCAAATCATCGCCTGCTCTCACCAGCAAAAATGAGCCTGCCGACATTCACAACATGAATAACAACTCCACCGCCCAGCCGGAAAGATTCCTCCCCGGCTCGGTTGCAGCTGGCTCCACTCAGCAGGCTGCAAGCTGGGCTGCCTCCTTCCATTAGCCTGGAGGAGCCATTTATCCCATCACCACAGTGCTGAACAAGAAACACCGTCACCTTGCTACGCGTCACACGTGGGGAAGCTTTGGCCAGGGCGGCGTCTCTCCAGTCATTTCAGTAATGAGAATTGGTTTGAGATAGAAGGGAAATGTAAAGCTAATCACGTGGAATCTGAAACACGTGCGCCACACAGCTGAATCAGGGATGAGAAAGAGAACATGACACGTAGAGCTCAACTTGGTGAAACCTATTTTTTGTGCCTTGAAATACATTTTACTCTTTCTCCTCATCCTCAGGACTTCTATTAAAAAACAACAGAGAAAAAACATGTTTTAAGTGCTTTCCGTCAGATAAAATCAGACATCTCCAGTCTGATTTTCCTCAGGATGAAAATATATTTGTAATATTAACTTGCCTAATGTTAACATAAAAAAAAAAAAAAAAAAAGCTTGGAGTGCAAAAAACTGTTAATGACCTTATGTTTATGCAAATAGCATAATTTTCATTGAATTGGGAATGTTTTTGTTTGTATGTAGAAGAAAAGCTTTGAGCAAAGACTTTGAGGTGTGGTAAAACGTCCTTTTTTCTGACTGCTTCTATGCCAATAAAGCATCTGTTGCCAGATGCACTTTTATTTTTATCACAGCCATGTTCTACAGAAGTGTTTTTTCATCATCTGGATCTGACAATAAACACCATATTGTGGATACAATAATATTACATATCCATTGACAGTCAACACTTTATTTGTCACTGTCACTAATACAACTAAATGTAAAAAAAAAAAAAAAAAAGGTCTTTGGTGCAGCACAAACTTTAAAATAATAGCTTACTATGATAACATTCACGACTAAAATAAAAAAAATAAACAAAAAGTGATCATTCCGTCACTAAAAACAGGAAATTCTAACCAAATAATTTGTAGCTAAATAAAAAGTTGCAGTTCTTCTATCATATTGACCTATTTTTTTTCACTTTTCCAGATTTTTATTTTTTTATTTTTTATGTTAACCACAATAATTTGTAGCACTTGGGTCATGTGCAGCCTTTTTAACCTCCTAAATAATCTGCTATCCAGCATCAGAGAAAAAAACTCTTCTGTTTTTGTCTCCTAAAGTTGATTTATGTTGGTGCAGAGCTGTTGCCGTAACACCCACCATCTACTTTAAAGCTCAGTTTAAATGTCAGTAAAACTCCTATTTTAGCAAGTTTTGAAATAATTTTTATTGCAAATTTTACAGAATAACCTTTTTTTTCAATTGTGTGCAATGTTGTCAACAAAATATGTTGTTTTATTCTGAATAATTCCATTATTTTACTAAATCTCCGCTGTGTTTTAGAACACCTTTTTTACTTGTATTTATGAAGCACTCTCTGTCAGTTGTCAAAAACTGTGACACTTCCTGCAAAAAAGACTCTTAAGGGTTGTAACTGGTTTTGGTTCAGAGTGCTCTTTGCAAAATTTTTCCATCATAATTCAGTCATTTGACAACATCACAGAACACACAAAACAATAAATAAATCTGAGATTTTTTTTTTTTTTTTTTGGTTTGCTAGAGAAAAATAAAATAATAAAAAAAAAATCTTCTGTAAGGTTTTCGGAAATGTGTGAAATATATTTGCAAGCATTTATCACATTCAGCAGCTTCAACTTCTATTTTTTAGAATTAAAGCCCATAAAATAACTTTTTTTTCTTACATTTACCTCTTTTTATTCCTTTAAGAAATAGACCCATAACTCTGGAGTGGTCATTTATTGGCAGTCCAGTCTTCAGGTTTAACAGGGCATCAGTGGCTGAGTTATTTAGAGCTAAAAATATTTTATACGCTTCTTGTTAAATATTCTTTATAGAAAGTAATCGACTTTTTTAACAGCACAGAGGCTCTTAAGCAGTTTTACAGCCCTGCGCTGTTTTGTTTTAGGAAACAATAAAGCAGACGTGCTAAATTTTACTTTGAGAGAGAAAAATGAGGATATTTGAAAACAAGCTTTGCAGGAAGCTGCCATTTTACAGAGCGCTGATGGTTAAAGTGTAACATGGATTCTCTGACGGTTATTGCAGTTAGATGAAGGGTGCTGCTGCTGGGAAAGAAAAATCCATCTGTTGAAGTGGTGATGTGTGTGTAACACCAGACTGAGCCACTCGGCGACTCTCAGCATCTCCCAGCATCCCCCTTGGCCATCACTGTCATGCGCAGCCACCTGGGGCCGCCATCTTGACTTGTTTTGATGAGGCTGGTTGGTCGGAAGGAGGAGCAGGGCCAGATGGTGCTGTTAGACTGGTTGGGGTGGCGTTACTGGCATCCAGCAGCATTTCCTTGAAAATTTCATACAGCGGGAAGGCACCTTGACCCAGCCAGGGCTGCCCAGATCTTAATTCCCATCACCCCACTGGAGACAGAAGGCTGGACAACGGTGCAGACAGCTCGGACTCCCAGCAGCCCTCTGCTCATTGGCTGGAATGTTGCCAAACACGCTTTTGGGTCTGCATTCTGGCTGCATTTTTCCTCAGTACCATAAAAAGTGACTTTGCTCCCTTTGGCACACTGGTATGGGTTATTTGTTTAAAAAAAAATAAAATAAAGGATAAAATAAAGGAAATAAGAGGGAAAAAATGTAGAAAACGTTGTCCCTTTTTGTAAACGTATTTTGTGAAAAAAAAAAAAGAGAGTTGCAAAACTAAAACAGATAACTGAAATAAACTGAGTCAATGTTTACGTGATCTACAGTAAATGTCCCAAGGTACTTTTTTCTTCCCAACCAGCAGAAAAATAGAAAATATTAGCAGATAAAAGCTCTGAACTGAATGTTGAGACATATTGATGCTTTGACATGCATCCATCATACTTTTCCAAATCCTCTCTAACTGCCAGACACCTGACAGGAACTCTTTCAGTTTTATTTCAAAGATAACCTTTCTTCGAATGTCTAGCTGGAGAGTTTTTACCATGAATGTGAAAAATGACAATTTTTCTTGATTTTGATGGTTTACCAAGATTCTTTGAATAGAAGCAATTAAAGCTGAAAAGGGGAAAAAAATGTAACGCCAAAGTAGAACATTATGTAAACTAGATTTTTAAAAAATTGAAATATTTTCATGATTCAATTTTAAATCATCATAGAAATCAGAGACAGAATGAGGGTGATGCATGTTGGTTTTAACGTTGTTTTCTTCAACCCAGTGCCTGAGTTATTCATTTGGGGATCAATTTTTGGTTACTTTTTGGAGCAAAAATATTTTTATAGTGTTTCCATTTTAAACCACTTTGTGTTTTTTTCTGAGATAAAATAACCCAGGAAAAAGTTAGTCCCTTTTTAACCTCATAGTTGGGTTAAAACAACTTATTCTTTTTTAACTATAAACATATTTGTATCTACTGAGTTTTTAGTGTGTTTATGCCAGCCTGAAAGTACTAAACAACATTTAGCAGAGCCAATCCTCATGGACCTTGTAAGCAATATTGGTGAAAAAATAAGACAGAATGTGAAAAATCACGGCAAAGGTGTTAGAAAAAAAAACATGTTATGAACCAACATCTAAGTTTTCCTTTAACACACAAAAACAAAACATTATGTCGCCTAAAAATGTTTTATTGTGTTGAAAAATCCTGTTTATAAAACAGGATATTAATCCAAATCTTTTCTATGAAATACAGAGTTATAAAAGCCCCTTGGACAAGACTGCCTTCATTTGAATGTTTTTTTTAGCTATAGCTTCCATGGAATCAACCTGGACAAATGAGAGTCTACAGAAATGAACTACTGAGTAACTTGTAAAGAAAATCTGTGCATAAGTAAATGTTTAATGTTTTTGTAATGTTTATATGTATAAATATCGAAGTGAGTTTTCTCCGTTTCAGATCACTACGCAGTGTTTGCTTAATATAATCCAAGTCTGTTTTTTTTTTTAACCCAATGCACAGGTTAGAAAGAGAATAACTTTTTTCTGGGTTATTTTAATTCATGGAAAAAAAGGAAAAGAAGGTGGGTTAAAGTGAAACAACTGTAACCCAATGTGTTTTTGCCCTAAAAAATAACAATAAAAAACATATCCCAACATAAATGACCCAATAATTGGTTGAAATAAATACTTAAATGTTTTAGAATGTAAAAGGAGTGTGATAATAGAATTAATTTTAATTGAATTTATTGGAGTTATTTAGTTAGATCAGGGAAAGGCAACTCCAGGCCTCGAGGGCCGCTGTGTTTGGATGATTTCCAGATATCCGAGCCCTACTCATGACTGATTGTCTGGTCTAGGTGTGTTCAGCCAGTTAGAACATGCCAGAGCACGGTATGTTGGAAAACATGCAGGATTCCTGGAGTTGCTTATCCTTGACCTAGATCCTGCTTTTTTGACCAGATTTTTTTAGAATAAATCAGCTTCATGTATGTTGGATAGCTTAAGTTCTAAATGCCCTGCTAGAGCCGTTTAAAAAAAAAAAATGAAAGGTCTGTCAACCAATCAGAGGTCAGGAGAGATAGGAGGAACAGCAAATAGGGATCAAACCGGCTGCCGGGCCGTGTCACATCCACTTCTACTGAGCAGAGCTCTAAATGTTTGTCCCGTTTCTTCCTGTTAAAGTCAGCAGAAAGCTGCAGTTTCAATACACATTGAAAGGGGGGTCCTCCTTGGACTTTTCAGCAGTCTTTTTTGGATGTGTGTTGATTGGTTTGGACTTACAGATAGGTCATGTAGGTCATGCATATTTTTATTGAATTACTATTGAATTATAGTTTAGTAAATTTAAAATAGCTTGAAGTTTTACCTGTAGAAACAAACTGAAGAGAGTGTGTGTTCTAATCTCAATAAATATTGGATTTATTGCTTGGGGTTGCATGTGTCTTTTGTATGAGGAGCAACGCTTATCATGTTAGCTGAGTTTCTCTAGATGAGGGATTGGATCTTGAAAAATACACAAAATCGTCTCCAAATTAATTATGTTTCAGGATGTTCCACATGTAGGAAAAGAAAGCATTTCCATTCTTTCACAGGAGATATCTTGCACCTTTGTAGAGCATGAAAGATTTGTGTAACAGAAAGATGTAAATTGTCGTCATGTGCATAATTAATTCCTGGACTTCTTAGTCTTTTTAAAATCACACCTGCAACATCACACCAGTAAAAATGACACGAGATAATTGAAAAAAAGTAAAGTCTCTAAAAAAAAAAAAAAAAAAAAAACGAAAACTATGGTCTAATGCTAATACAGATTTTACCTGCTTTTTTATTCTCTAAATATTTTTAACACATATGCAAAGTCCTGATACTTTGAAGGAGAACTATCTCCTCCTACTGTTTTTTCCTTTTTTTCCTTATATTTGTTGCAAGTATTCGAAAGGAGGTGTGACTTTCTGGATTATCTTTAGAAACCCAACATTTGTTAGGTCAAGAAAAATGCATGATCATCTGAAAAACACAACTATGAGATGAATATTGATAAAACCTGTCAGGTCCAGCCCGGCGCTCATCCCCTCACTGACCTACTGCTCCACTTACATTATGCTATGTTGCTTTTCTTTTCACGTGCTGCTTCTCCTTGGAGTGAAGTACAAAAAGGGATTAATGCGTTGAGCATCAACAGTATAGGATTAGAGGATAGAGCATAGAAGCGAGACCTCTGGCTGTACAGGAGGCCGTATGAAGCTGGTTTGTATTATCGCACAGAAAACACCATCCAAACCAGAGGCCAGGGCAACCCTCATCAGCTAGCCAGCAAGCCAACTGTGAAGCCACTGAAGGCAATGCCAATGCTTTACTCATTGTTGACATGACTTAATTAAAGTGCCACAGCTTTGGTCTTCTGTCTTCTTCCTTAATTGGATCATTAGCAGAGCAGATTTAATTACATTCCGAGCAGAAGTGTTTGAATTTAATCTGCGCCCAAAGTTGGTTGAAAACCAAAGTTTATCAACACTAAGAAGGGCTCGCCCTCATTATGCCCCTCAAATAAATAAATATATGCATAGATAAATAGTTGCATAAAAAATGAGGTAAACATTTTTAGTTACATACATATTCAAACCACATTGTAAACAATTAGTGAAAAAAAAAAAGAAATTCACAGTATTTCACAGAAATAATGTATATTTGGAAATTTGAAATTAATGTTTCATCTTATATTTGTGTAATTTTAAGGTTATTGTGTCTAAACCAAAAGAGGAAAATGATGAAAGCCAGTTTGCCAACTTTTTAGATTATGAACATACACTGACACAAAAGGATCTGATTGTTCTGTTTGAATAATAGGAAATGTAAAAGTGCAATTTTTTGGGAGTTTCATATCTGAGACAATATTTTCTACAGTCACTTTAATTTTTTCTGTTGGTGGCTTTTAAAGTGAACTATTCAAATGAAAGGTAATCACTTTTGTTCTGATTTTAGCATTTGGCTGTGAGCCTTTTATATAATTTATATAAACTCAGCGAAGACAACTATATATATATATATATATATATATATATATATATATATATATATATATATATATATATATATATATATATATATATTAGAGTTGCAGATAAGCAGAAGAAAAGAATAACAGTGAGTGCTTTAAACTGGGTGATTTGCTTTTTCTTGCTATTTTAGAATATTTGAGTTGTTGCTGTTTTTTGTACTTTTAAATTATGTGTTGTAAATTGCAATAAAGATATTTGCATTTTTTCACAGCACACTGTTTTGCAACGTACAAGATGTGCGATAAATGCTGAAAACATCTGCAGAGCAAGAATGAGAAATGTCAAAACTCAGATAAAAAAATATTTTAATAAAAGTTTAGCTCCACCCACAGATCCTTGTGTGTTTGTCACTGATTTATTTGTTTTTTCTTGAAACATGAGCCCTACAAATACATATCTTAAAAAGAAGTATTTGATTAATTATCTAATAAAAGTATCAGATCAGATATATCTCTCTGTCGTTTCAGATTAAGACGTTGGAATTGTATCTGTAGTTAATCTAATATCATCTTCCTCTTTTTATTCATGCACTGAGTGTGTAATTAACTCTTTGCTGTGTTTTCCTGTTTACATTGTGTTGTGTTCTACCCTCCACAGCCAGGCCCTGCAAACCACTATGACTTCTTTCCTGTTTTTCTTTGAGGAGCTCAGTGGAGGGCATACTTTTGAAAAACTTAACAGTGTGCTGTGTCATTGTAAAAACAAGCAGAAGATGAAAAAAGAAAAAAAAAAAGGGCCAGGATGTTGCAACCCTGTGTCACGTTTTGCATTTTGTAGCTGGGCAACTAATGAAGTCAGAACCAGCAGGGTATTGAAGAGCCCCTTTGTATAACAGTGCAGCGGGCCCATTTACATACTTCTAAAGAAGAGCAGAATTCGTGAGTGCAGTGGCTGCAGATCTTTGAATTGAACCTCCTCCCATGCACACAAAATATAGTTATTCAAAGAAATGTCACACTTCTCTGTTTTATGCTGTCTCCAGGCATCAAGGCCGGTCTATACAGAATGTGCTTCATTCTTCCTATTCATCTCATTTGTGTCAGCAGGCTTTCATAGTCCAGTTATTTTAGCTAAGAAATATGTTCCAGGCAGGCAACATGTGGGCGCCGTCATTAATCACAACTATAGTTTCTTTTGCACTTTTATAGCTGAAGTACTTGTTTTTAAAGCCCAAAAATTGCAGCTTCGCTACAAAAAAATATCTCAGCAATAAAACTGTGAAAAGCATATGCTTAACGCAGAATAATTCTTCTTTTAAAATAGAATTTCTAGTAACACTTTATAACAAGGGTCCCTTTCTTAAGGTTAGTTAATGCATCATTAAGCATCAAACTATTACGTGTTATTAGTCCTGTTTCTGCATTACTTTGCATTACTAAGTGTATTATTTCATTCATTAGTTAGCAGTAAACTAATGTTTAATATTAAAC
Organism: Oryzias woworae; assembly: GCA_016861445.1. Lineage (NCBI taxonomy): Eukaryota > Metazoa > Chordata > Actinopteri > Beloniformes > Adrianichthyidae > Oryzias > Oryzias woworae. The sequence continues at coordinate 49,444 of BOLG01000037.1, forward strand.
CTTACTTAATGCATTACAAAGCATTAAAAACATCAAGTATGGCTTTCCATGTATTTTAACTAGCATGTTGTTGATGCGTACAACTATTTTGTACAACTATGGCAACTATGGCTTAATCAAGGGTATCCTATGGTGACGTGATCATGAATGGGTTGGTTGCTGGCTCGAACAATTCCCCCAAGCCAGGTTTCCACTTTGGTTTCTATTGAGTTTTATCTGTATCATTTTATGTTTCATTATGGGAAGGTTGGGAGGATTCTTGGTGTTTTCTAATTCAATTTGTACTTTTTTTTAAGCATGTAAAGCCCTTTGCATTACTCCGGCATTAAAATAATTTCATTTTTACAATAACTTCACACTTTTCTTGCTTGTAAGTTTATGTAAATGATATCACCATCATATTTATTTGGAGTTAGAATTGATCCATTTACCTCAAATGGGATACAATTATTCTTTGTAATGGCCAAAAACAACATTTGCTGCAAGTTAACAAAAGTAGATCAAACCAAATTTAAAGGTCTTAAGTTCTTAAATAAAAAATAAACCAAAATGCTATCCAAACCTCTTCTGTGGAAGCTCATGTTTAAAGCACGGTTTGTCTTTTTCTGAAATTCAAGATATAAAAAGCATTACTGGACTTTTGGGATTTTGGACTAATGAAAACCAATACAGGATGTCACCTTCCCAAGTAAATGGAGCTCAGTAGAGCTCCAAAAATACCAAACTTTTGACAGGTGTGGTTCACAATATTCTGAAGGGGATAAGGAGAATTCTACATAAATGTCATGAAACCCAAACAGTTGAGGGAGAGCCATGTAGAAGCAACAGTTTTGGGGTGAATCAAAGCCGACATACAAACAAAGAAGTGCAGTATTTTTTGTTAGAGTAATGGTGAGTTTGGAAGGCAGAACAAATAATGAATAATAGAAATGGGCTTTAGAAAAAAAATGATGATATTGCAGTTTTTTAAAGATTTAAAGTTGTGTTTTATGGGAGAAAAAAAAATTCAAGCAGTCCTGGTCTTGTATCTAAACGTATTTGCCACCCAACATTAATAAAGCTTTTGCAAAACTTGAAAATACTAATTTTTCACATGTCTGAGGATTACCTTCTTTCAGTTTTCTTGTTTTTATTCTGGCCACTTTTGGGGTTTTGATCCAATTAGAGGTGAATATGCTAGTGTGTTTTTTCAAGGGTTTTAATACACAAAATGTACCGTCCGTCAAATAAAACTCAAACTGCTTCAAACCATCATACCACTACCACCATGTTTGAATGTTTCTACAATATTTTTTTTTCTTTAAAGCATGTATTAGTTTGAATGACTCACAAATCACATTTAAAAGTCACAGCTCTATCTTAGAAAACTGCAGAATTTTTGTCTTAAAGTTTTGGGCACAATTTTGGAATAATCTTAAAACTACTTTGGACTGCCACTTTTCACTGCGTCCATCTTGGGCAGTAATGCAGCTCTTATAACCACTTTTGAACATTTGAACAAATTTCAGTCACTCCAGGAAAAAAGTGTTGCAGGTCGAAATAACTCATAAAGCTCTAAAAAATGTAAAGACAAAAAAAATCTAGGGATTCATCGCCCTGTAGAAATGCAGCTCTTCCAGGAGGACATCAAGGACGCTTAAAGTGTGCTGAATACATAAGGCAAATTAGCAGAATAAATCATACTGACTTTGAGTCATAATGTCTTATGTTGTGTGGCTTTTAAAAGTAAAAGTAAAAATGCTTGCTGTTCGGTAACAGCGAAGAACAGGAAGCGCGAGGGAATTAACAAGCTCAGATGTGGGACGGCGACAGTGGCTGAGTGTGACTGAGTGTGTGTGAGACACCGTACACTCATGCTGACATTTATGAGAGAAGGCTTCACTGATTATCAAAGGGTTCAGTGAGTCCTAAGCTCTGATTGCTAACATCACTTCAGAGTCCTTTAGACATTTGGAGAGAGGCAGGGAGTTAGCATCTCTGAGAATGATCCCTCACTGAACCAGGAGCTGGCTCATCACTGTTGATGGGATATGAAACTATAATACAGTCTTCCTCTGCGAAATGTCCGGCCATTTTGAAGATCGATTGCCGTTTTGAGAGAAAATTTTTTAATATTCAGCTTCAATAATGCACACACACTGAGCTGGCTCAGAGTGCATGTTTCTTTTGATTGCACTTTGAGTGCTTGGAATAACACTCTTACTCACCAGGCTAAAAATATGCGAAAAGATCAGTTTTCATTTACAGCTGCATTTAATGATACGACAAAAAAAAAAATACATGTTTAGTTGAAACGTCTGATGACAGTTATGAAACATGATGTTTGTTGAATCATCTTCGCTTCTAAAAATACATATTCATTAGATTTTCTTCTACCCACTTATTTTCAAACGTTGTATCCATTTCTGTTTATCTAGTTTTCATTTAACAGTTTATTGTTGTGTAGAAAAACTAAAGGAAATCAATGAATTGTGCATAAAGCACACAATTAACTCAATGCACAAAAATGATTGCAATAATGGGATTTTTCTTGTTTCAGCCACCTTGTCAACTCAGAGTTGGCCTTGATTGCAACAATAAATACTGAGAACTCTTTTTTTTAGTACAGATCCTGAAACCTTTCTCATCTAGTTTTTTTTTGTTTTTTAAAGAGGTGTCAAATTATAACGTTATTTGTGATTAATTGTATAAATGAATGGCAGACAAAGTCACTGTTTTTAAGCTATTGTTAAATATAAGACAAGAGTTCTGCTGTTTTCTTGTGTAAACGTTTTATTTAAACTCAGATGAAAAGACATCTTACATAGGCTCTTTGTGTCCCTGTACGCAGCACACGTCATTGCTGTTGTTTCATCATTGATGTGTGATTTTGTAGTTTTATAACAGAACCGACTCAAAACAAAGCCTAAACTATTATCTATAATGTAAGGGATAAAGCTCGACGAGGTGTCCATTATCACAACCTAATTCCATGGAGGGCTGATCACATCAGACAGTTGAAAAAGGTTCGTCAAAGTAGCCTTTAAATGAAAAGTTTGTGGTAAATATTTTTTGGATTGCTCAAGTGTTCTTAATGTATTTTATTGTTGTTAATTAGGATCAATCTGAAGCTGAAGTTTTTTGGTTGTTTTTCTCCTTATTGTTTCAGATTGATAAAAACAATACCTCTTGATGGTGTAGAAATACATTTTGGTAGTCTGTAATAATAATAATAAAGTAATAATAATTATAATCATTTAAAAAAAAAAAAAAACCTTCATAAAATACTTTTTTTTTTACTGTGGCCACAATTTCACAAATTTAAATGAAAATAGCTTAAAAAAATAGAATAAGTTACAGGTCATGATTAACTAATCCCACAAAAAAATGTATCACATGACAGTATTAAATACTGATATACAATTGTGGAACACTTTTTTTGTATTTTCAGCTTAGTTGGGTCTGATTGACATTTATTCTGGCATTTTTAAAAAGATGGTGCACCAATGGGAGCTTTTCAAGATCCGATTTGTTACAGTTTACCATCTAGATGAGATACAGAAAAATCAGAAAAAAATAAGATATAGAACACATCACCCTTTAGTAAAAGTGAATGAATGTGAGACGACGACCTAAATAACAGACAAGCTCGGACTTGGATTCACCGTGACTGCACCCTTTACTGCCTTCAGATGATATAGGTGACAGAGACTGCAGACATAGTGGTGAATGCAATTCCAGAACAATGACAGTGCTGTTAACAGTGTGTCCCCGCTTTACTGAACAGGTGTCGCTGAGTCCAGGTAAAGAAATTGTGGCAATGCATTTGACGTAAAATCGTTAACATGTGGCCCAAGATTCACAACGACCAGCCACTGGGGATCGAAAGTTTCGGCACCCCAGGTAAAATGCTATGTAGTGTGCATAAAGAAACCAAGGAAAGATTGAAACATCTCCTAAAAGCATCAGTTTACAGATGAGATATTCTTTTAATATGTCAAAAAAATTTGGGCTTTCTTTCTATCATTTACCGTTTCAAAATAACAGAAAACAGAATAACGATGTGTGTGTAAGTTTTCTTGGTACAATCATATAACATTTTACCTGGGGTGCCCAAACTTTTGATCCCCACTTCTCCTATTCAGGAGAAGTCAGGATAAAATATTCAGCAATAAAAACATTTAAACATGCAGGTGATAAATTTAAAACAGTTTGTTCATGTAAAAACTTGCTAAAATATTTATATATTTTCATGTGCAATCTGCACATGCTTCAGGGTGAACCTGCCTCAGCCGAGAATGCATTTTTTTCATAAAAAGAAAGTGCTGCATCATGTTATCATTTGCTACTATCCAGATTACCTCAACACACATGAAACTTTTGTCACATGCATGCATGTTGTGGGTTAACCTGTGTGCTTGTAGGTTTTTGGGTCGTCATATATCTTGAGGAGAGCACAAGGGTGTCTTGCAGTTCCCTCTTATGGCCACATCAAAGGATGTCATGACGATGGAACATAATGGAAGTAAATGGAAGCGTTTGTAAGGTGGATGCACTTATGGGTGATGATGTCATATGGTGCCCGTAAGATGCGAGTACTGGATGCGAGTACAGGCCCCTTACTGACCGTGCACAAATGCTGCACAACCCGTAGGACCCAAGTGCCATAGGACACACACTGGATGTCCACACAAACTACACTGATTGTCTCATTTCCTAAAGTCTAAGAGTAAAGCTGCACCACAAAGAGTCCACATTTATCCTGTGAACACCCCTAACGTGCTCCTAGTGCACTCTGCAGTTAAATGAATGAAAGATTTGTAAAACACGCTTGCATCTCTCTTACTTCACCATTACTTACCCTTGCGTGTTGTATAAGTGTTTGATACAACCTGTTGCTTGCAACATAGGCGTAGCAAAAAATGTGCATGAGTCATTTGTCCTTCTATGGGCTACGTCTATGTGACGCATACAGATTTGTCAATTTTTCACTCATTTCAAGTAATAGTTTTACAAGATTTATAATAAGTGCAAGTTCATTTAAAAATTAAAAAAATAGTTATTGTTAGTGATAATTTGTTATTATAACTTAAACAGTTTTCCATTTTTCTTTGGGTTTTTCTCTCATAACCCAGTTCGAGTTGCAGTTTTATTTGCGCATGTATTTTATTTTTTAATCTTTGGATTCTGGAAACTTATTGGATGAAGAGGAGATTGCCGTGTCCAATCAGAGGCGCTGCTGTTAAAGTCTGGTTAAGTCTGGAGTCTCACGTGTGTGTGGAAGAAAAAAGACGAGCAAGGAGTGAAAAACTGATCGATAGAGTAAGAAGTTTTGATTCCCAGAGGAAATTTGTTCCAAGAAGCCAGAAATGTCAATTGATATAATTGCTAAATTTGTAATAAAAAATCTGGTGTAAATGTTGACATTACTTTGTAACTACGTGTTTTCTATTTTTCTTAATTTACTTTAAAGTAATAAAAACGTAATTGTAAAGACTGCAACGATCATTTTTCTTTTGTGCTTGTCGTCACAAAACTCGAACCAGGTTTTTGTGAACATGTAGGTCGGTTGATAATCTAAGACTCTTTGAGCGCTTATCTTATCTGCCTCCCTGAATGCACAGCAGAGGGAAAAAAAAAAACTTTTTATTTAAGGTCAGGCTCCCCTGTCCGGAAATCAGACCACTGCCTCGCTCTCACAGCGCCACACATCACAGGACTCTCAGGAGCTGGAGGCTTCATCCAGAGGCCAGGCTGCAGAGCCACAGCTGAGAAGAAAAGACGCCCTTCCCCCATGTCCCCCCCTGTGGCACAGCTAAGAGCAATCTGCAGGGCTGAAATCCTTTTCCCCTTGTCCAAACACATCTGAGGGTTCCCGACCAGTGTTGTTTGATTGACAGTGCTTGTGTCGGAGGGCTTGGCGCTGTGTACACCGAATGTCAAGGCTCAGTCAGATGAATGTCTGTCAGGCCAAGGCTTGTGGAGCGAGCGGTGAGTGATGTGGGAGGAGGGTGAGGGAGGGGGCTGGGGGAAAGTGCTACTTCAGGAATCAGAAAACATCATCCGCCCTTGCAGGATGGAGCTGCCCTCAGAGAAGAGCCGCTGCTCCCAGCTTCTGCTTTTAGACGGAAAAACGGCGCTCGATGACAGCCATGTTCGACCCCTGCAACGTGACCTGAAGAGGCTTCCAGCTCCTTTGGTTAAAAAGACGGAGCGCCGCAGACAAGCTCCCGAGTAAAACCAATCTTTCACCAAGATGAAAGCAACTATTTTTAGCTGCTCTGTCAGCTCAGGTAAGTAAAACGTGGTACCTCGCCTCAATCAATATTTTTTCACCCCTTTTGGCTGTTCAACGTAAAGGGTATCAAAGGCGGCATTAGAAAAGCTGCTGCAGCGAGGTGAAGATGCAGCAGACGCTGGGTGGGAGGCTTCTACTTGAGGCAGTGGAGAGAAGTTGGTGCTGCTCCTGATATTGATCCAGTGCTGTCAGTTGACACGAGGTCCCCTAAGGCAAAATGTCCTGTACTGCATTAACCAAGGCCATTATTTCTGTGGCTCTCTGTGACCCGCAGCCACCCCCGGCCGGCCGTCTCAGGACCAGCGGAGGGGTATGCTGTGTTGGAGTGGTGTGATTATCGTTGTAAAGGCTGCCCCCCCACACACATCCTGGATACTCCCTGTCTCTCTCAACAGAACTCAAGGTGAAGGAGTCCCTCTCCCTCAGCAGTGCTTTAATGCTCAATTTCTTCAGTCTTCCGCTCCCTCTTCCTGCTTTTAACCCCCCAGCTCATGTCCTGCTGGTTCCACTTCCATACAGTGTTCTTTCTTTTCTTTCAAAATTCAATTTTGCTCATTTTACACAGATTTCAAACTTGGTTTCAGGCCCTCTCTCTGTCTCGTGTCTTTTTCTCAACCACATTTTTTTTCACTCTCACTAACTCAGTCTGATTTAGTGTCTTGCAACCATCTGTCCTGTTTATGTAAAATACATCAAGCCTTTTTTTTTTTAGCCCTGCATCACTCCTCCACCGTCATGTGACCAAACCTAGAAACCCTTTCGTGATTCGTGTGGCAACCATTTCAAATGTTAAGCCAACGTACAGACATGATCAGAGGTCCTGCAGGCAAAACTGGGGCATCTGGCCAAGAGTTTGGGGGGGCAGCGCATTAAGGAGGCGCAACAATAGCAAGCCTGAGTTAAAATATCTGAACTTTAGCATCAACAAATCCAGAACTTAGCTTTGACCTATGATGCATTGATGACGTGATCCACAGGTGGCATTCAAAACCTACATGGAGGAGAATAACGAACGTTCTCATGAACGTTGTGGAACTTATCTTATAAGACAATAGTAAAAAGATTCTCTAATTTTATTCCTATTTTATTTTTTTCTAACGTACTGGTCTGCATCCTGAATGGCTGCAGACCCAGTCTCCTGAACAAAACGCTGTTCATCTTGCCAAATGTTCATAAATTTTCTGGGCAAACTCTTGTTTGTAATCTATAATACTGGACTTATTTTCTATTAAGTTTTACACTTTGAGAGTTTAAACAAGAGAGAAAGAGAAAATCTGAAAATCTCAGACCACTTACATTTTTTCTATTGTAAAAGCGTTCCCAATGGTCTTTTAATGATGAGTAGGCAGTTTTTAGTAAAATCAAAAAGCATGTGTTTTTAAGACATAATTTCTTGCAGAGCAGCAGGAGCTGATTAGAAATTTGCTTTTGGGTTTTGGGTGGGATTGTTGTCGCAGAAGTCAGCCTGTCTAATTTCCTTGTGTGCCTTGTTTGCGCTCACTCCCGTTACCGACAAACAGCACCTCACAAGTCCAAGCTAGCAAAAAAATGGCGAGTATTATCGAAGTATCAAGCTGCACAGTTTAGAACCAAATGTCAGCTCAGATGAAGAAAACGAAAACGTCCATGGATGTACTTGTCTGCAAGTGGAGAATTTAGAATTGGAGCGGATGAAAGGAGGCTCTGTCTCACCCATGGCAGTAGCTGCAAAATAGGAGCTTTTTCAAACATCCGTTTTTCATCCGCTCCGGATCTCAGAAATGCAGTTTTAATAATCCAAATTCATTTTATTTGTGTCATCCTTTAAGAAAAAAAATGCTACAAGAGCATGTTAAAAACTCCAGAAACACCATTCTCATTGGAGTGGGTCTCTAAAGAAAGTGTATGAAATGTGTAGTGAGATGTTTTACAGCCTTAAAGCATCTATATTAAGTGTAAAAAAAAAAAAAAGGATGAATATTTTGCAGATTTTGACTGTGAAGATGTTTGTACAATGATGTTTTTATTTTTACTGTAACCCCCCAAAAACGATGCCTGTTTACAGTTTTGTGACTGTTCATGGTTCGGACAAACTTTCTGATGATTCGAGTAACATTCGAAGTTGTAGCTGTGATTAAGGGGCATTAGATATAAAACAGCAATAAAGTCAGAGGTGCTCAGGGAACCAGTGGACTTAGCACAAGTAGATGCTGTGTTGTAGTCATTGATGTAATGGAAAGCTTTTTGCATTTACGTGTATTTAGTAAAAGTATGTTACCGTGCTTTACGAGCTTTTACATGGTGTGATTTAGAGAAGCCATTCACTCAGGATTTTATTGCACAAACTTGTGCATTAACTTGTCTCCGTAAAAGGCAGACGCAGCGCCGTTATCCTGATGCTTTGTCTTATAGTGAAAGCCTTTTATCATTAGAGAGGTTGGCTAATAACTATGAACTGCTAGTACTGGCTAGTAACTCTTGTAGGCTAGCAGGTGATTTTTCCAGACGTTGTGCGTTCACACTTTCACTCAGCTCAAAACTGGAAGCAAACATTTCTGCTGTTTGGATCATGGTTAAATAAGTAGTGTGAAAACACAGCTGAAACGTTATCCTCTTGAGTGGTTTGTATTTTCAATTTGAAATGTAGAATCTTGCTTTTAAAGAATGTAATCAAAAGTTACAATTTCATTTTACCTCTTTGAAGCTTAAGTCCTTAAGCAGTTTTTTTTTTTTTTTTTTCCAAACACGTTTGCAAGAACTGTGGTGAAAGACCCATATTTTTGGCTAAAACTTTGGTTGTGGGACTGTATTCTGGAGATTGGTCACAATGACTTTCTGTCTATGGCTCCAGCTAATAGTAATCAGTCAAGCAAGGAGAGTTTTCCCAGAAAGCATGCACCATGACACAACTATCAGAGGATGGCCACCCCTCCCATCTGTGTTTGCCGAATATTAGTAGCTGCACACACATCCAAGCACTAGAGCATGAGGATGGTATGTAAATTTGAGCTAAGTATGAATTTATGAATGTGCTTATCAAACTTAAACTGCTTGTTTGCTCTCCATAGCTTCCACATATGGTAAATGAATTGATCCCCGGCACTCTGTGCATTTTTTTTTGTTTTACCATTTACCAAGCTGTTAGAAATGTGGTTCCCTCTCTCTCTCTCAATGAAAAAGGGTTGCTTTCCTCCAGCTCCTGAACATGAATGAAACCTTTTTTTTTTTTTTTTGCAAATAAGAACTTAGTTTCTGCTGCCATACTCAGGCCCGATTCCTTCATTCTTTTCAGTTACAAAAAATCTAAATTCAAAAAACAGACGAGAACCAAATCACTGTTTTGCTTTAGACTGATAATAATTACTTTAAAGAAGCGAGAGTGATGACAAAGGGACAGACATATGAGGGGGATTCGGGAGGTCTTAGCAGCAGTTGAAATGATTCATTCTTTTTTAGGAGCTGATCACAGCATAGATGCAGCAGTGGTTTGACCATGAAGAAACACTAACAATAAAGAGGGAGGGTATTTAGTCAAACTCTTGCAAATTAACTATAACAATTTAGATAAAGATCAGACAGACAAGTTTGATTTTTTTGCTTGCTACGTACCACATTTAAAAATGGCCTAAAATGTTTCTTTTAAATGGCTTAATATGGGATCCTAACTAGTCCTGCTGGTTAAACAGATCATCTAATCACTGTGCAATTGTAACACATGCAGAGGAGAGAAAACTGTTCCAAATGCTGCCCCCACCAACCGACCACGCCATGTGTCTGCGAGTCCAAGTAAGAACCGTCATCCACGCAGAGAAAAACCTAGAACGCCAGAGAACCTTCCCAGGGATGACCGACTGAGCGACTGACTAAAAAGGCAAAATATCCTAGCAGTTTTTAGGCTGATCTATGAATCTCCACTAAGAAAAACCTGAAGCAGCATGTCTTCTATTAGTTCATCCCGCTTCAGCTCAGGAGCACTTGGGTTCTGAACGGTCCACACTGCAAACATTTTTGAAATTTTAAATTTGAAAATTGTCTTTAATTTGTAAAAATAAATCTGCCAATGGGGTAGGAAAACTGATCTATGCTATTGTTTTAAGAAATAAATTCTAATCACTACTTTCTTTGGATTTAAACAAGACAGTGTGTCAACATCCGCATGTCTTGAAATCGGCTAGAGTTTTGTGATTGAACTCTGGATTTACCCCTTCACATCAGACATTGTAATACAAACCATTTAATCCAGGACTCCACTAATCTGGCATCACCCTAAACAGACAGAAGAAAGAATGAGAATATTTATTTCTATATTTTGAAAAAATATAATCTATAATATCTAATATTATATCATATATCATATATATATATATGATATCTGATATATTATTCTATATATATATATATAATATCATATATATATATATATATATGATATATATATATACTATCTCAGGCAAGATGGGGTTAACTGAGATAGCAGTTAAGACCTGATTGTTTTTCTCTCTCTTGAAAAACAACTTGCTTGATTTTAATTATTTAAGAACAAGAAATGAAACATTTCCCAGCACTGTGAGCAGCCAGATTTATCCAACTTGGTAGCAGTCCACCCACTGGTGAAGCAAACCCTGGTGTACAAACTAAACTTTTGTGGTGCATTGTGGGTGGTGAAGCTTTGAGAATAGCGGGGGTGAGCCACTACAAAATCCAATGACAGGGGGCGATCCTTAAGTACCCTTCACTTCCCCAACAGTTATGTCCAGCAGTCATGCTTTTCATCCTAGGCAGTGAAGCAGCGGATCGGTCATTGAGAGAGGACCAGGGCTGTGCAACCTTTCCCCACAGTGCAATGCCAGCTTCCAATTTGACACACTGTGCGAGCACAAAGTCGCCCACACAGAGCAGAGGAGGCAGGAAGCGTTAGAGTATGATCTCAGCAGAGTTATTGTTGATTCAAGGCTGGATCCTCCAATGCAATGCAAAGCAGCTGCATCCAGCTCATGCACATCAAGCATGCCCAAGTGTAATGATGTATACTTATTCTGATGGAAATGAGAACTCATTGGAATAAAACATGTTGATTTACCAAAGGTACAAGCTGAGTGTAAAAATAAATCCTTGAAAGGAAGAAGAAGAAGGCCTGGATTTTTTTCAAGCTTTAAACATCATGAGGGATCTCCAAACCACTGCAAGTAAAGTTTATCACGCTAGTACAAAAACATCCATCCATCCATCCATCCATCCATCCATCCATCCATCCATCCATCCATCCATCCATCCTCTAAATCAACTGAATTCATTTTGGGGCCACAGGGTTGCTGGAGCCAACCCAGCTGGGCGAAGGCAAGGTACACCTTGAACAGGTTGCCGGTCTGTTGCAGGGCCCACACTCACACACAACATGTCACACCTAGGGCCACTGTTGAGATACTAATTAACCTATGAAGCATGTTTTTGACTGTGGGAGGAAACTGGAGGGCCTGGAGAGAACCCACGCATGTCCGTGAAGAACATGCAAACTCCACACAGAAAAGACCCAGCCTGGATTCAAACCAGGGCCTTCTAGCTGTGAAGCAAGAGCGCTAACCACTACACCCACAGTGTTTTATGAAGCATATTTGAATGGCTCAGGTTTTACTTTAAGATCCTTTAAAATGATCCTCCAAAAAAAAGATCATCACACATCCACAACATGCAGATTTCAGAATTCATGGCGGAACAAAAACTCCTTTCCTTTAGGAGCTTTGAGAGAAGAGTAGAGATGACATGTAACATGACAGAAAACCTGCCCACAGTCTATGGATAATAGTGCTGGCTAATTGCCTTGAGTGTAAAGATGCTTGACAACGAGCGGGTATTAGTGCTTTGCATGCAATCGCACCTTGGAGATTGGTGGTCTATTTTTATATGCTTTGTGTGGGCGCCAGGTGGAACGGTGCAGGGACTGCGGGCGTCATCTGTGTAATCGTTTTTTATCTGCCAGTCGGCCGCCGCCTGAAGTGAACACACTACCTGAGGGCCGGAATGAGCAAATCTTTCAAAAAAAATGATAAGAACGGTGTATTAAAAAAATGCTGAAAGAGACAATTTTTTAAAGACTTAACAGGTAAACTAAGAAAAAAGACTCCTTCTTATAAGGGGTTTGAGGCTTGCTGGCCAGATGACCCCAAGTTTGAAAGTGACATTTAGGAGTAGAAGAAAAAGTAAAAGAAAAACATAGCCAAGAGATTTAATGAGTGAGTCTCTCACTTCCTTCTCCCTGTGGTGAATGACCTTTCTGACTCCCCAGTGACAACGTTCCCACCAGATTTATTGGGCTCTCTCCCTCGACTGGCCTGGAATAAAGAGGAGAGTTGCTTCACACCATCCAGACGCTGACCTTTAATTTGACACAGGCGGGGACAATCATGCCGCACGACACCTGGCCGGCCGGTGACATCAAATGGAAAACTGGACTCGGTGTGGCAGCATTGATTTGAAAGCCTGGGACCTTGTAGTGGTGCCTTTGCTGATAGACACCATTTGGCACCATGAGCTTTGTGTGGCAGATACAAGTGAGGAAGATAAATGTCACAGCAGCAGAACAAGAACAGGGTAACACGTGCAAAAGATCAGAGACAAAGGTCCAACAAGCAGCTGCCTGGTGACTTATGTTAACTGAAGATTTGAGTTCAACAAAAAAGGCGAGTCTTAAAGTCGTCTTTTTTTTTAATCAAACAGAAAAAAAATACACGCAGCTTAATGTGTTTTTTTTGTCTTCACACTAATTGTCAAAAAGCAAGCAGGTAACTTAACTTGGCTGTTCAGCTCAAATCAGTTCAGTATAATGTCTCTTAGATTATCTTATTTTAGGTTATAGCGTTCTTAGCTTGGTTTGCAACCGTCTTTATCCCTGTAATCATCAGGTGAAAGAAAAGACAACTTGAATCTACTTGTTTAAGTATACTGTTTCTTAAGACTACAAATTCATGGTCTCCTTTC